>JBBPBX010047038.1:0-12912 GCA_038048925.1 Garcialebias charrua | reverse complement strand
CTAGATAGTCTTTTAAATATTTGGGTGCATTAGTTTACTCCAGCACTACTTTGATCAGTTATGTTTTGTTGCTAACACTATTTGTAATTTTGTCTCTGACTCTAATTTTGTCTATTCAACCCCCCCCCCCCCAGGCCCAGTGTGTCAGAATGTTCAGCCATTTTACAAGTTGTGCCTTTTTAACAAACCCATTTTGTCCCAGCTGTCTCTCATGTGGTCCATGTGGACTCTGACATCATCACATGATCAATCAATCAATCAATCAATCACCTTTATTTAACCAGGTAGAGCCCGTTGAGATCGAGATCTCTTTTACAAGGGTGACCTGGTCAAGTGGTCAGCAGCACACGTCACATTGGCAATAGGCATTTGCACTTATCAAAAGAAAATAAAGAAAACTACAATCACAGTAAACAGATGTTGACAGTTCAAAACCAACAGGATATGACAGATTTCTATATACATTATATACAAAACAAGCAGACAGACCTCGGTTGGGTAAATAAAGTTAAAAAATCAACAATGACATGTATATTGGATAAGTAGTGGTTAGAAACATCTGCAATGGTCAAGTTTCTTGATGACATTTTCTACTACGGTTGACATAAAGGATCCAGGAGAGATGAATGTTGATAGTTTCAGATCTTTCTGTAAGTTGTTCCAGGCTGAGGGGACGGCGAAGCTGAATGCTCTTTTTCCTAGTTCATGATCTGCATGATCATTTTCACACACCTTCAACATGCATGCACACTTTTACTACACACACCTGAACTGATGTTTGTATCATGCACATGAATTGTAGTTTGACCAGCACGTTCCTTTTTATCTAGTTATTGATCTATTTATTGATCTATTTATTTTTCCATTTATTTATCTAGTTATTTATCTGTTTATTCATCTGTTTATTTATCTGTTTATTTATCTAGTTATCGATCTATTTATTGATCTATTTATTGATCTATTTATTTATCTATTTATTGATCTAGTTATTTATCTAGTTATTTATCTGTTTATTTATCTAGTTATTTATCTGTTTATTGATCTATTTATTGATCTATTTATTTATCTAGTTATTTATCTGTTTATTTATCTAGTTATTTATCTGTTTATTTATCTAGTTATTGATCTATTTATTGATCTATTTATTGATCTATTTATTGATCTAGTTATTTATCTGTTTATTTATCTAGTTATTTATCTGTTTATTTATCTATTTTATTGATCTATTTATTGATCTAGTTATTTATCTGTTTATTTATCTAGTTATTTATCTGTTTATTTATCTAGTTATTTATCTGTTTATTTATCTAGTTATTGATCTGTTTATTGATCTATTTATTGATCTATTTATTGATCTAGTTATTTATCTGTTTATTTATCTAGTTATTTATCTGTTTATTTATCTAGTTATTGATCTATTTAATGATCTATTTATTGATCTATTTATTGATCTAGTTATTTATCTGTTTATTTATCTAGTTATTTATCTGTTTATTTATCTATTTATTGATCTATTTATTGATCTATTTATTTATCTAGTTATTTATCTGTTTATTTATCTAGTTATTTATCTGTTTATTTATCTAGTTATTTATCTGTTTATTTATCTAGTTATTGATCTATTTATTGATCTATTTATTGATCTATTTATTGATCTAGTTATTTATCTGTTTATTTATCTAGTTATTTATCTGTTTATTTATCTAGTTATTTATCTGTTTATTTATCTAGTTATTTATCTGTTTATTTATCTAGTTATTGATCTATTTATTGATCTATTTATTGATCTATTTATTGATCTAGTTATTTATCTGTTTATTTATCTAGTTATTTATCTGTTTATTTATCTAGTTATTGATCTATTTATTTATCTAGTTATTTATCTGTTTATTTATCTAGTTATTTATCTGTTTATTTATCTAGTTATTGATCTATTTATTGATCTATTTATTGATCTATTTATTGATCTAGTTATTTATCTGTTTATTTATCTAGTTATTTATCTGTTTATTTATCTAGTTATTGATCTATTTATTGATCTATTTATTGATCTATTTATTGATCTATTTATTTATCTATTTATTTATCTGTTTATTTATCTAGTTATTTATCTGTTTATTTATCTAGTTATTGATCTGTTTATTTATCTAGTTATTGATCTATTTATTGATCTAGTTATTTATCTGTTTATTGATCTAGTTATTTATCTGTTTATTTATCTATTTATTTATCTGTTTATTTATCTAGTTATTTATCTGTTTATTTATCTAGTTATTTATCTGTTTATTTATCTGGTTATTGATCTATTTATTGATCTATTTATTGATCTATATATTTATCTATTTATCTGCAGTATTTATTTATTGTTTATTTCTGCCAAGGAGGTTGTCAAACTGCAGTTCACTGCTTTGACGTTTTGTGGACGGGAAGGGACACTTGAAACACCTGCTGCCTGTTATTGAGAAGACAGAGGGGTTCACATCTGGCTGGTTCCGGATGGGGTCCACACTTGGCTGGCTCTGGATGGGGTCCACATCTGGCTGGCTCTGGATGGGGTCCACACTTGGCTGGCTCTGGATGGGGTCCACATCTGGCTGGCTCTGGATGGGGTCCACATCTGGCTTTGCCTGATCTGAACTGTGTTTACAGACCATGATCTCTGGAAGAGCTCTAGAGCCCAGAACCAGAACCAGTGGCCCCTGAGGGCCCAACATCAGGACCATCCAGCCGCCCCCCCCCCCACCTCCAAGCCAAAAGCTCCTCCAGCTGTTTCTTATTTGGACCAGGTACTTTTACATCCTGTTGTTGTTGCAGCCAGATGTTTTGGATGCTGTCATGAGGAAACCTTTAGAACCTCCTGGCTGCTGCAGCGCTCACATCTTCTGAAGCAGATCCTGACATCACGTCTTCTCTGACGTGTGTCCTCCACGCCAACTTCTCATCACCAATCTCATCAGAGGCCACACCCACCTGGAGACTCCAGAAGAACACGAGATGCTCCTTGTGCACCTCCTGCACCTCCTGCACCTCCTGCAGCTGCTTCTTCTCTTGTTCTGTTGTTTGAGGACATTTTGTTTTTCACACTGAGGTCATGGTGCACAGACAGAGCAACATCTGGATCCTGTTTAAATCAGTGTGTGTGTGTGACAGCTTCATGTTCTTCTGCTCACATGGTGTGTGTGTGTGTGTGTGTGTGTGTGTGTGTGTGTGTGTGTGTACCTCCTGCAGCTGCTCCAGCTCCAGCCTCAGCACCTCCTGCTCGGCCTCCAGCTCTGCACACTGCTGCTTCAGGTTCTGGTTCTCCTCCAGGACCATGAGGCCGCACTCCGCCGCGCGGACCTTCTCCCTGGTGGCCTCGGACAGTTCCCTGCTGAGCCGCTCCACCTCGCCCCGGTACTGATGCTGCGCATCTCCGCATCCTGCTCCTCCAGCGGCCATCTCCTCCTCCTCCTCCTCCTCCTCCTCCTCGCTGCTGAGGAGGACAGCTAACCTCCTCCTCACCGCGCCACAGTCACACCTCAGAAATCATCTCACGAGCTCGTGAGCTGCCGCGGACTGATTCATGTTTGTCATCGTGTCCCGGCAGAAAAAGCGATTAGCCGCTGCGGGAGCGCGCATAAAGTGATGGGCCGCTGCGGGAGCGCGCGCAGCCTGCTCGTCACTGGCAGCGTCACTGCTTTGTCTCTTAAAGAAGCATGTGTCTTTTTACACCTGTTTTGAATTCATACTATAGCATGTGTCTTTTTGCACCTGTTTTGAATTCATACTATAGCATGTGTCTTTTTGCACCTGTTTTGAATTCATACTATAGCATGTGTCTTTTTGCACCTGTTTTGAATTCATACTATAGCATGTGTCTTTTTGCACCTGTTTTGAATTCATACTATAGCATGTGTCTTTTTGCACCTGTTTTGAATTCATACTATAGCATGTGTCTTTTTGCACCTGTTTTGAATTCATACTATAGCATGTGTCTTTTTGCACCTGTTTTGAATTCATACTATAGCATGTGTCTTTTTGCACCTGTTTTGAATTCATACTATAGCATGTGTCTTTTTGCACCTGTTTTGAATTCATACTATAGCATGTGTCGTTTTGCACCTGTTTTGAATTCATACTATAGCATGTGTCTTTTTGCACCTGTTTTGAAGTCATACTATAGCACGTGTCGTTTTGCACCTGTTTTGAAGTCATACTATAGCACGTGTCGTTTTGCACCTGTTTTGAAGTCATACTATAGCACGTGTCATTTTGCACCTGTTTTGAAGTCATACTATAGCACGTGTCGTTTTGCACCTGTTTTGAAGTCATACTATAGCACGTGTTGTTTTGCACCTGTTTTGAAGTCATACTATAGCACGTGTCGTTTTGCACCTGTTTTGAAGTCATACTATAGCATGTGTCGTTTTGCACCTGTTTTGAAGTCATACTATAGCACATGTCGTTTTGCACCTTTTTTGAATTCATAGCATGTGTCGTTTTGCACCTTTTTTGAAGTCATACTATAGCACATTTCATTTTGCACCTGTTTTGAATTCATACTATAGCATGTGTCGTTTTGCACCTGTTTGGAAGTCATACTATAGCATGTGTCGTTTTGCACCTGTTTTGAATTCATACTATAGCATGTGTCTTTTTGCACCTGTTTTGAATTCATACTATAGCATGTGTCTTTTTGCACCTGTTTTGAATTCATACTATAGCATGTGTCTTTTTGCACCTGTTTTGAATTCATACTATAGCATGTGTCTTTTTGCACCTGTTTTGAATTCATACTATAGCATGTGTCGTTTTGCACCTGTTTTGAATTCATACTATAGCATGTGTCTTTTGCACCTGTTTTGAAGTCATACTATAGCACGTGTCGTTTTGCACCTGTTTTGAAGTCATACTATAGCATGTGTCGTTTTGCACCTGTTTTGAAGTCATACTATAGCACGTGTCATTTTGCACCTGTTTTGAAGTCATACTATAGCACGTGTCATTTTGCACCTGTTTTGAAGTCATACTATAGCACGTGTCGTTTTGCACCTGTTTTGAAGTCATACTATAGCACGTGTCGTTTTGCACCTGTTTTGAAGTCATACTATAGCACGTGTCGTTTTGCACCTGTTTTGAAGTCATACTATAGCACGTGTCGTTTTGCACCTGTTTTGAAGTCATACTATAGCACGTGTCATTTTGCACCTGTTTTGAATTCATACTATAGCACGTGTCGTTTTGCACCTGTTTTGAAGTCATACTATAGCATGTGTCGTTTTACACTAGTTTTGAAGTCATACCGTGTTGTTTTGCCCCTGTTTGGGAGTCATACTATAGCACGTTTCGTTTTGCACCTGTTTTGAATTCATACTACAGCATGTGTATTTTTGCATCTGTTTTAAAGTCATTCTATAGAACATGTCGTTTTGCACCTGTTTTGAATTCATAGCATGTGTCGTTTTGCACCTGTTTTGAAGTCATACTATAGCACATGTCATTTTGCACCTGTTTTGAATGCATACTATAGCATGTGTCGTTTTGCACCTGTTTGGAAGTCAAACTATAGCACGTTTCGTTTTGCACCTGTTTTGTATTCATACTATAGCATGTGTTGTTTTGCACCTGTTTGTAAGTCATACTATAGCACGTGTCGTTTTGCACCTGTTTTGAAGTCATACTATAGCACATGTCATTTTGCACCTGTTTTGAATTCACATTATAGCATGTGTCGTTTTACACTAGTTTTGAAGTCATACTATAGCATGTGTTGTTTTGCACCTGTTTGGAAGTCATACTACAGTACGTTTCGTTTTGCACCTGTTTTGAATTCATACTATAGCATGTGTATTTTTGCACCTGTTTTGAAGTCATACTATAGCATGCGTCGTTTTGCACCTGTTTTGAATTCATAGCATGTGTCGTTTTGCACCTGTTTGGAAGTCAAGCTATAGCATGTTTCGTTTTGCACCTGTTTTGAATTCATACTATAGCATGTGTAGTTTTGCACCTGTTTGAAAGTCATATTATAGCACATGTCATTTTGCACCTGTTTGGAAGTCATACTATAGCATAAGTCATTTTGCACCTGTTTTGAATTCATACTATAGCATGTGTCGTTTTGCACCTGTTTGGAAGTCATACTATAGCATGTGTCGTTTTGTACCTGTTTGGAAGTCATACTATAGCATGTGCCATTTTACACTAGTTTTGAAGTCATACTATAGCATGTGTCATTTTGCACCTGTTTTGAATTCATACTATAGCATGTGTCGTTTTGCACCTGTTTGGAAGTTATACTATAGTACGTTTCGTTTTGCACCTGTTTTGAATTCATACTATAGCATGTGTATTTTTGCACCTGTTTTGAAGTCATACTATAGCATGCGTCATTTTGCACCTGTTTTGAAGTCATACTATAGCACGTGTCATTTTGCACCTGTTTTGAAGTCATACTATAGCACGTGTCGTTTTGCACCTGTTTTGAAGTCATATAGCATGTGTCGTTTTGCACCTGTTTTGAAGTCATACTGTAGCACGTGTCGTTATGCACCTGTTTTGAATTCATACTATAGATTGTGTCGTTTTGCACCTGTTTTGAATTCATACTATAGCATGTGTCGTTTTGCACCTGTTTGGAAGTCATACTATCGCACGTGTCGTTTTGCACCTGTTTTGAATTCGTACTATAGCACCTGTCGTTTTGCACCTGTTTTTAATTTATACTATAGCATGTGCCATTTTACACTAGTTTTTAAGTCATACTATAGCATGTGTCGTTTTGCACCTGTTTTGAAGTCATACTATAGCACGTGTCGTTTTGCACCTGTTTGGAAGTCATACTATAGCACGTGTTGTTTTGCACCTGTTTTGAATTCATACTATATAGCACGTTTCGTTTTGCACCTGTTTTGAAGTCATACTATAGCACGTGTCGTTTTGCACCTATTTTGAATTCATACTATAGCATGTGTCATTTTGCACCTGTTTTGAATTCATACTATAGCATGTGTCGTTTTGTACCTGTTTGGAAGTCATACTATAGCATGTGTCGTTTTGCACCTGTTTTGAATTCATACTATAGCATGTGTCATTTTGCACCTGTTTTGAATTCATACTATAGCATGTGTCGTTTTGCACCTGTTTTGAATTCATACTATAGCATGTGTCGTTTTGCATCTGTTTGGAAGTTATACTATAGTACGTTTCATTTTGCACCTGTTTTGAATTCATACTATAGCATGTGTATTTTTGCACCTGTTTTTAAGTCATACTATAGCATGCGTCGTTTTGCACCTGTTTTGAATTCATAGCATATGTCGTTTTGCACCTGTTTGGAAGTCGTACTATAGCACGTTTCGTTTTGCACCTGTTTTGAATTCATACTATAGCACGTGTCATTTTGCACCAGTTTTAAATTCATACTATAGCATGTGTCATTTTGCACCTGTTTGGAAGTCATACTATCTCACGTGTCGTTTTGCACCTGTTTTGAATTCATACTATAGCACGTGTCATTTTGCACCTGTTTTGAATTCATACTATAGCATGTGTCGTTTTGCTCCTGTTGGGAAGTCATACTATAGCACGTGTCATTTTGCACCTGTTTTGAATTCATACTATAGCATGTGTTATTTTGCACCTGTTTTGAATTCATACTATAGCATGTGTTGTTTTGCACCTGTTTTGAATTCATACTATAGCAGGTGTCGTGTTGCACCTGTTTTGAATTCATACTATAGCATGTGTCGTTTTGCACCTGTTTTGAATTCATACTATAGCACGTGTCGTTTTGCACCTGTTTTGAATTCATACTATAGCATGTGCCATTTTACACTAGTTTTGAAGTCATACTATAGCATGTGTCGTTTTGCACCTGTTTTGAAGTCATAGTATAGCATGTGTCGTTTTGCACCTGTTTTGAAGTCATACTATAGCACGTGTCATTTTGCACCTGTTTTGAAGTCATACTATAGCACGTGTCGTTTTGCACCTGTTTTGAAGTCATACTATAGCACGTGTCGTTTTGCACCTGTTTTGAAGTCATACTATAGCATGTGTCGTTTTGCACCTGTTTTGAAGTCATACTGTAGCACGTGTCGTTATGCACCTGTTTTGAATTCATACTATAGCTTGTGTCGTTTTGCACCTGTTTTGAATTCATACTATAGCATGTGTCGTTTTGCACCTGTTTGGAAGTCATACTATAGCACGTGTCGTTTTGCACCTGTTTTGAATTCGTACTATAGCACCTGTCGTTTTGCACCTGTTTTTAATTCATACTATAGCATGTGCCATTTTACACTAGTTTTGAAGTCATACTATAGCATGTGTCGTTTTGCACCTGTTTTGAAGTCATACTATAGCACGTGTCGTTTTGCACCTGTTTGGAAGTCATACTATAGCACGTGTTGTTTTGCACCTGTTTTGAATTCATACTATAGCACGTGTTCGTTTTGCACCTGTTTTGAAGTCATACTATAGCACGTGTCGTTTTGCACCTGTTTTGAAGTCATACTATAGCACGTGTCGTTTTGCACCTGTTTTGAAGTCATACTATAGCACGTGTCGTTTTGCACCTGTTTTGAAGTCATACTATAGCACGTGTCGTTTTGCACCTGTTTTGAAGTCATACTATAGCATGTGTCGTTTTGCACCTGTTTTGAAGTCATACTATAGCACGTGTTGTTTTGCACCTGTTTTGAAGTCATACTATAGCACGTGTTGTTTTGCACCTGTTTTGAAGTCATACTATAGCACGTGTCGTTTTGCACCTGTTTTGAATTCATACTATAGCATGTGTCGTTTTGCACCTGTTTTGAATTCATACTATAGCACGTGTCGTTTTGCACCTGTTTTGAATTCATACTATAGCATGTGCCATTTTACACTAGTTTTGAAGTCATACTATATCATGTGTCGTTTTGCACCTGTTTTGAAGTCATAGTATATCATGTGTTGTTTTGCACCTGTTTTGAATTCATACTATATAGCATGTTTCGTTTTGCACCTGTTTTGAAGTCATACTATAGCACGTGTCGTTTTGCACCTGTTTTGAATTCATACTATAGCATGTGTCGTTTTGCACCTGTTTTGAATTCATACTATAGCACGTGTCGTTTTGCACCTGTTTTGAATTCATACTATAGCATGTGCCATTTTACACTAGTTTTGAAGTCATACTATATCATGTGTCGTTTTGCACCTGTTTTGAAGTCATAGTATAGCATGTGTCGTTTTGCACCCGTTTTGAAGTCATACTAAAGTTAGTGTTTGGAAGTCATACTATTGTTTTACACCCCCCAGGTCTAAGTCATCAAGGCATGGCAACATAAATGTGTCCATAGAAAATAAAGGTGGAGTGCAAAAGTTGTTTTATTATAAAGAAAAGTTTCCACAGACAAGACAGAATACACTTTAACCCAATTAACCGGCAAAATACCTTTGCCTAATAAAAAATGTGCTAAGATGGAGTGCACCCTCTATATTTCAATAGCCAAAAAGTAATTACCAAGCAAGTCAGTCTAATCCAGACTCAAAACAGACCAAACCAAAGAACATTAAAGCATAATGAAAACAAGTACAAATACATGTACACGTTTTTAAATTGAACATCCAGAGTCTGGTTGAAAACCAAGCTGCCTGCTAAGCACAGCTAAAGGCTGTCAGCAGTACAAAATACTGGAAAATGTGCCCCAGCCCCTGATGATTCCAGGAGCCTTTTATAGGGAGAAGGAGAACCTCATCATCTGATTGGCTTGGTCATTTTCTGCTGGTCCAGTGGGATTTTGTTCTGAAGACTCCAAGCATCCAATCAGCAGAGTGGGCACCCACACCTGATTCTGCATGAACAAGGAGACAAAATGCACATCCTCTGAGCAGGGGTCAAGACAATAGCAGGTAAAGGTAAATGGAGTTTACTTATATAGTGCTTTCCAGCCCCCTTTGAGGGGCCCCAAAGCGCTTCACAGTACCAACCATTCACCCATTCATACACACATTCATACACCGGTAGCGGTAGACTGCCTTGCAAGGCCCTGCTCGTCCTACCTGGAGCAACTCGGGGTTAAGTGTCTTGCCCAGGGAAACAAGATACGCCGTGACCGGGGATCGAACCCGAGACCTTCTGGTCCTGAGCTGGCTGCCCTGCCTCTACACCATCTCGGCCCCTGTGTTATTTCTCACCAGTTTGGAAGTCATACTATAGCATGTGTCGTTTGCACCTCTTTGGAAGTCATACTATAGCATGTGTCATTTTGCACCTGTTTTGAAGTCATACTATATAGCACGTGTCAATTTGCACCTGTTTTGAAGTCATACTATAGCACGTGTCGTTTTGCACCTGTTTTGAAGTCATACTATAGCACGTGTCAATTTGCACCTGTTTTGAAGTCATACTATAGCACGTGTCGTTTTGCACCTGTTTTGAAGTCATACTATAGCACGTGTCATTTTGCACCTGTTTTAAAGTCATACTATAGCACGTGTCGTTTTGCACCTGTTTTGAAGTCATACTATATCACGTGTCGTTTTGCACCTGTTTTGAATTCATACTATAGCTTGTGTCATTTTGCACCTGTTTTGAATTCATACTATAGCATGTGTCGTTTTGCACCTGTTTGGGTCATACTATAGCACGTGTCATTTTGCACCTGTTTTTAATTCATACTATAGCTTGTGTCATTTTGCACCTGTTTTGAAGTCATACTATAGCACGTGTCGTTTTGCACCTGTTTTGAATTCATACTATAGCATGTGTAATTTTGCACCTGTTTTGAAGTCATACTATAGCTTGTGTCATTTTGCACCTGTTTTGAATTCATACTATAGCTTGTGTCATTTTGCACCTGTTTTGAAGTCATACTATAGCACGTGTCGTTTTGCACCTGTTTTGAATTCTTACTATAGCATGTGCCATTTACACTAGTTTTGAAGTCATACTATAGCACGTGTCGTTTTGCACCTGTTTCAAAGTCATACTATAGCATGTGTCGTTTTGCACCTGTTTTGAAGTCATACTATAGCACGTGTCATTTTGCACCTGTTTTGAAGTCATACTATAGCACGTGTCGTTTTGCACCTGTTTTGAAGTCATACCAGCACGTGTCGTTTTGCACCTGTTTTGAAGTCATACTATAGCATGTGTCAATTTGCACCTGTTTTGAATTCATACTGTAGCATGTGTCGTTTTGCACCTGTTTGGAAGTCATACTATAGCACGTGTCGTTTTGCACCTGTTTGGAATTCATACTATAGCATGTGTCGTTTTGCACCTGTTTGGACGTCATACTATAGCACGTGTCGTTTTGCACCTGTTTTGAATTCGTACTATAGCACGTGTCGTTTTGCACCTGTTTTTAATTCATACTATAGCATGTGCAATTTTACACTAGTTTTGCAGTCATACTATAGCATGTGTCGTTTTGCACATGTTTTGAAGTCATACTAGCACGTGTCGTTTTGCACCTGTTTTGAAGTCATACTATAGCACGTGTCATTTTGCACCTGTTTTGAATTCATACTATAGCACGTGTCGTTTTGCACCTGTTTTGAAGTCATACTATAGCATGTGTCGTTTTACACTAGTTTTGAAGTCATACCGTGTTGTTTTGCCCCTGTTTGGGAGTCATACTATAGCACGTTTCGTTTTGCACCTGTTTTGAATTCATACTACAGCATGTGTATTTTTGCATCTGTTTTAAAGTCATTCTATAGAACATGTCGTTTTGCACCTGTTTTGAATTCATAGCATGTGTCGTTTTGCACCTGTTTTGAAGTCATACTATAGCACATGTTCATTTTGCACCTGTTTTGAAGTCATACTATAGCATGTGTCGTTTTGCACCTGTTTTGAAGTCATACTATAGCATGTGTCGTTTTGCACCTGTTTTGAAGTCATACTATAGCATGTGTCGTTTTGCACCTGTTTTGAAGTCATACTATAGCATGTGTCGTTTTGCACCTGTTTTGAAGTCATACTATAGCATGTGTTTTTGCACCTGTTTTGAAGTCATACTATAGCATGTGTCGTTTTACACTAGTTTTGAAGTCATACTATAGCATGTGTTGTTTTGCACCTGTTTGGAAGTCATACTACAGTACGTTTCGTTTTGCACCTGTTTTGAATTCATACTATAGCATGTGTATTTTTGCACCTGTTTTGAAGTCATACTATAGCATGCGTCGTTTTGCACCTGTTTTGAATTCATAGCATGTGTCGTTTTGCACCTGTTTGGAAGTCAAGCTATAGCATGTTTCGTTTTGCACCTGTTTTGAATTCATACTATAGCATGTGTAGTTTTGCACCTGTTTGAAAGTCATATTATAGCACATGTCATTTTGCACCTGTTTGGAAGTCATACTATAGCATAAGTCATTTTGCACCTGTTTTGAATTCATACTATAGCATGTGTCGTTTTGCACCTGTTTGGAAGTCATACTATAGCATGTGTCGTTTTGTACCTGTTTGGAAGTCATACTATAGCATGTGCCATTTTACACTAGTTTTGAAGTCATACTATAGCATGTGTCATTTTGCACCTGTTTTGAATTCATACTATAGCATGTGTCGTTTTGCACCTGTTTGGAAGTTATACTATAGTACGTTTCGTTTTGCACCTGTTTTGAATTCATACTATAGCATGTGTATTTTTGCACCTGTTTTGAAGTCATACTATAGCATGCGTCATTTTGCACCTGTTTTGAAGTCATACTATAGCACGTGTCATTTTGCACCTGTTTTGAAGTCATACTATAGCACGTGTCGTTTTGCACCTGTTTTGAAGTCATATAGCATGTGTCGTTTTGCACCTGTTTTGAAGTCATACTGTAGCACGTGTCGTTATGCACCTGTTTTGAATTCATACTATAGATTGTGTCGTTTTGCACCTGTTTTGAATTCATACTATAGCATGTGTCGTTTTGCACCTGTTT
>JBBPBX010047037.1:0-15597 GCA_038048925.1 Garcialebias charrua | reverse complement strand
TTTTACTGAGGGTGCTATGAAAGATCATTTATTCTTTAAGTTCTCAAGGTCAAAGTGTGTTTACTCTCATTCACATCACATGTGGTACATGAGGTGGAACGAAACCATGTGCACAGGGTCCCAGTTACATCCAACAAAAATGCAAATTGTAAAAAAAAAAAACAGTAATAAGATCCGAGACATGAACTAAGAATACACTAAGCACTACTAGTACAATGTGCCAAACAACAGCAGCACGAACATGAGTCTGTGTGAGCAGATGAGGACAAATGAACACAGCAACATGAACTAATCAGCAGCATGAGATCAGCATCATGGATAGTCAGCAGTGCAGATCAACAATCAAGTGGCATTACAGTGATCATCTTGACCAGGGATCCATGAGTCTAACAGGGTAGAAGCTTGTAGCAATAACGAAGGGTGAGATGGAGGAAGAAGGGCGACACCTTTTCCATCTCAAATCAGTTTTATTTATTTTTCATTCATTAAAGTTTGACACCAGCTGATCAGTTTACTGACCAACAACAACTTCATTAATATATTCATCCTTTAATGATCAGAATCAGTCGCTGAAGTAGAATCTGTTCAATACATGGAGGTCTACACCAGAACAATATTCATCTGAATGAAGAGACCAATGTTGTCTTTGAAGTTTTATTACAAAAATAATCAAACTAAAAATCCACAACAATAATAAACAAACAATAATAATGAATCAGTCTAGGCTTAATTCTCTTATCTAAGGCTAAATTGACTCTGAGCAGGAATTATTTCAGTTTTATAATCGCATAAATTTAGACAAAGTTTGGCTATTTTAATAAATAGTTACCGTATTTTTCGGAGTATAGGTCACACCTTTTTTATCATTTTTTCATGGCCTGCGACCTATACTCAGGTGTGACCTATATATGGCTTTTTATCACTTTTGGCGAAACAAATTTTTAAATCCAGCTCATTTCACAATTACGTTCATTTATTAAGGAAAAGTTCAGCTCAGACACATATTTGCTATAATTTTTATCAAACAAATAATTGTTTTTAAGTGTTAATCTTCTTAAAAGCCTTGCTGTGCGCTCCTGTGGCAGACATTTGCAGCAGAGCTAAACGTAGGTGCGACCTATCTAGGGATTTTTCCAATCTATTGGTAATAATTGGACAATGCGACCTATACTCCGGTGCGACCTATACTCCGAAAAATACGGTACTTTGGATTTTGGTTGAAAGAAGTTCTTTAATGTGATCAGATAAAGTCATTTATTATCACTGCAAGCATGAAATGATTTACCAAGTTGCATCAGCAAAAAATGGCATAACCAGAGGCATCATGTCACCAGTTTCTTCTCCTTACTGGGTCAGTGTTGAGGCATCACTCATCTTTCTGGGGTTCTGCTGGTGGATGAGACCATCTGATGGCGCCCGTGTACATGGCTTGCAATCCACCTCTGCTGACGGTGTTCGGATTTTTTGTGTTTTGTTCGTTTTTCATCTGGGACATAAACGCGCTACTGGTGTATGATCGACAACAGCTCCTGGATCTTAAGTTTTTCTGCCGCTGATGTCGCTTATTTGGATCATTATGAGCGTACCTCTGGAACCCCCCCTTCCCCCGCTGCTGGTAGACCTGCCTGTTTACCTCCGCTGCGCCCCTCACCTGCCTGCCCGGAGACATCGCTCCAGACGCCGGGGAAAACGTGCTGGCCGGCTGGTGAAGCTCAAAGCCCTGCGTGCCGTACTGCATCTTCCTCTCTAGCTGATGGTCATGGTGTCCATCATCAGCCTCCCGCATGCCCGGACCAGGTAAACAACGGGAGTTGTCGGCCGGTGCGGCTCACTGCTCGACCCAGAGGAGTTGTTACTGAAAATCTGGGGCCGTTGGCACGCGCTCACTCCACCGCTGCTCGAACCACCTCGGATAACATCAGGATGTGTGTGGTCAACGCATCTGTCACCAACAAAACTTTCATCCTCAGGGATTACTTTCAAGAACACGATTTGGACTTTTTCTGCATCACAAAGACTTGGATGTCACCGGGTGAGTCCAGCAGCTTGACGAAATTATTACCACCAAACAGTTTGTATTTTAACGACCCGCGGCCAACAGGTCGTTGTGGTGGTGGATTATTAACAATATTCAAATCAACTTTTGACTGTAAACAGCTTCCCATCCCTGTTTCCTGCTCCAGTTTTGAGCTGACTGTCTTTGAACTCGGCCATTCACCTGCGACTTTATGTGCAGTCGTCTACCGTCAACCTCGTTCTAAGGATTTCATCAATGAATTTTCTGATTTCTTGGCTGAAATCACACCAAAATATGACCGTGTAGTCATTTTTGGTGATTTTAAGGCCGTTAGGCAGCAATGCAAGAGGGCTGAGCGCAAATGGAGAAAAGACAGGCTGCAGGTCTCTTTTCAAATACTAAAAGAGAGTTGGCGTCGTTATCAGAAAGCAGTAAAAATGACTAAATCCCAATACTTTTCTGATATCATTGCTTCAAACTCTCACAATCCACGAGTTCTGTTCTCCACCCTAAACTCTGTTCTCCACCTCACTGAACCATCACCTCTGGATGCCTCGACTGAGCTGTGTGAGAACTTCCTACATTTCTTTTTAGGAAAAATTGCGACCACCGGACTCTCATTTCTCCTCCAACTCATGATCCATCCATCTCACCTCAATTTGTTGCTGTATTTGACCATTTTGAACCAATCTCTCTGTCTTCTCTAGAGCAGGTCATGTGCAACCTGAAACCATCTGGTTCCCCCTTTGATGTGGTCCCCCCTCGGCTACTAAAGGACATTTTTCCTACTCTAGGTCCTTCCATTCTTTATACAGCAAACCCCCTACTTACGACTCCATCGACCTACGAACAACGGGACCTACGAACGTATCATATTTGATAAAAATATGAAATTACTGTATTTAAAAATATATATATATATATTTTTTTTTTGTGTGTTTAAATGTTCTTAATTTCATGTGTACATCACTTTGTTGCAGCTGTGGTTGTTTTAAAGGCTTTATAAATAATAATTATGATAAAAATGATCATTTCTGATCATTTTTGAGCAATCTTGGGCAGCAGGAAGTAGGTCTTCAGTTTACACGGTCACAAATTAATGTAGAACACCGGACGCCATTTTAGGTTCAGTCACGGGGGTCTCCGGTCACAAATTAATGTAGAACACCGGACGCCATTTTAGGTTAGCTACCGGGAGCCGCCCTGACCAGGATTGCATCATATGGATTAATTACTAGCTGGAATCGCTCTGTGAGCTCTGTGGACGTCTCAGGCTGGAAGAGCAGCTGCAGAATGATCGCCGATCGCGCCGCCGTTCCAACACCAGCTCATGGCCTGGCTAGCAGAAGCTAGCCACCTAGCTAACATAGGCCTTGAGCAGCTGCTGTGGTTAGCTCGCCTGCCGCCGTGCTGCTCGGCCCGACAACAATCAGCGCATGGCAACCTAAGATGTCGGCTTTGACCATCTCAAAGTAAGAAAATATCCATCCATCCATCTTCTTCCGCTTATCCGGGGTTGGGTCGCGGGGGTAGCAACCTGAGTAGGGAGGCCCAGACTTCCCTCTCCCCAGCCACTTGGAGCAGCTCCTCCGGGGGAATCCCAAGGCGTTCCCAGGCCAGCCGAGAAACATAGTCCCTCCAGCGTGTCCTGGGTCTTCCTCTGGGTCTCCTCCCGGTGGGACATGCCCGGAACACCTCACCAGGGAGGCGTCCAGGAGGCATCCTAACCAGATGCCCGAGCCACCTCAACTGGCTCCTCTCGATGTGGAGAAGCAGCGGCTCTACTCCGAGTCCCTCCCGGATGACTGAGCTTCTCACCCTATCTCTAAGGGAGAGTCCAGCCACCCTGCGGAGAAAACTCATTTCAGCCGCTTGTATCCGAGATCTTGTTCTTTCGGTCATAACCCAAAGCTCATGACCATAGATGAGGGTGGGAACGTAGATCGATCGGTAAATTGAGAGCTTTGCCTTTTGACTCAGCTCTCTCTTCACCACGACAGACCGGTACAGCGCCCGCTTCACTGCGGACGCTGCACCTATCCGCCTATCGATCTCACGCTCCAGTTTTCCCTCATTCGTGAACAAGATCCCGAGATACTTAAACTCCTCCACTTGGGGCAGGACCTCCTCCCCGACCCGGAGAGGGCATGCTACCCTTTTCCGGCTCAAGACCATGGCCTCGGATTTGGAGGAACTGATCCTCATCCCGGCCGCATCACACTCGGCTGCAAACCGCTCCAGTGAAAGTTGTAAATCACGAACTGATGAAGCCAGTAGGACCACATCATCTGCAAAAAACAGAGAAGCGATTCTAAGGTCACCAAAACGGATCCTCTCAACACCTTGGCTGCGCCTAGAAATTCTGTCCATAAAAGTTATGAACAGAATCGGTGACAAAGGGCAACCTTGGCGGAGTCCAACTCTCACCGGAAACGAGCCTGACTTACTGCCGGCAATGCGGACCAAGCTCTGACACCGGTCGTACAGGGACCTAACAGCCCATATCAATGGGCCTGGTACCCCATACTCCCGGAGTACCCCCCACAGAACCCCCCGAGGGACGCGGTCGAATGCCTTCTCCAAGTCCACAAAGCACATGTAAACTGGTTGGGCAAACTCCCACGCACCCTCCAGGACCCTGCTGAGGGTGTAGAGCTGGTCCAGTGTTCCACGACCAGGACGAAAACCACACTGCTCCTCCTGAATCCGAGGTTCGACTATCCGACGGACCCTCCTCTCCAGAACCCCTGAATAGACCTTACCAGGGAGGCTTAAGAGTGTGATCCCCCTATAGTTGGAACACACCCTACGGTCCCCCTTTTTAAATAGGGGAACCACCACCCCAGTCTGCCAATCCAAGGGAACTGCCCCCGATGTCCACGCGATATTGCAGAGTCGCGTAAGCCAACACAACCCTACAACATCCAGAGCCCTAAGGAACTCCGGGCGAATCTCATCCACCCCCGGAGCCTTGCCACCGCGGAGCTTTTTAACCACCTCGGCGACCTCAGCACCAGAGATCGGAGAACCCGACCCAAAGTCCCCAGGCTCCGCTTCCTCAGTGGAAGACGTGCCAGTAGGATTGAGGAGGTCTTCGAAGTATTCCGCCCACCGACTCACAACATCCCGAGTTGAGGTCAGCAGCACGCCACCCCCACCATAAATGGTGTTGGTCGCGTACCTCTTTCCCCCCCTGAGACGCCGGATGGTGGACCAGAATCGCCTCGAAGCCGTACGGAAGTCATTCTCCATGGCCTCTCCGAACTCCTCCCACGCCCGAGTTTTTGCCTCAGCAACCACCCGAGCCGCATGCCGCTTGGACTGCCGGTACCTATCAGCTGCTTCCGGGGTCCCACAAGCCAAAAAGGCCCAATAGGACTCCTTCTTCAGCCTGACAGCATCCCTCACTGCCGGTGTCCACCACCGGGTTCGAGGGTTGCCACCACGACAGGCACCAACAACCTTGCGGCCACAGCTCCGATAAGCTGCCTCGACAATAGAGGCGCGGAACACGGCCCACTCGGACTCCATGTCCCCCGCCTCCCTCGGAACGTGTTCAAAGCTCTCCCGGAGGTGGGAGTTAAAGCTCCGTCTTACGGGAGACTCTGCCAGACGTTCCCAGCAGACCCTCACAATACGTTTGGGTCTGCCAGGTCTGACCGGCATCCTCCCCCACCATCGGAGCCAACTCACCACCAGGTAGTGGTCAGTTGACAGCTCCGCCCCTCTCTTCACCCGAGTGTCCAAGACATGCGGCCGCAGATCAGATGAGACGACAACAAAGTCGATCATCGAACTGCGACCTAGGGTGTCCTGGTGCCAAGAGCACATATGGACACCCTTATGCTTAAACATGGTGTTCGTTATGGACAATCCATGACGAGCACAGAAGTCCAATAACAGAACACCACTCTGGTTCAGATCAGGGGGGCCGTTCCTCCCAACCACACCCCTCCAGGTCTCACTGTCATTGCCCACGTGAGCGTTGAAGTCCCCCAGTAGAACAAGGGAGTCCCCAGGAGGCGCACTCTCCAATACCCCCTCCAAGGACTCCAAAAAGGGTGGGTAGTCTGAGCTGCCGTTTGGTGCATAGGCACAAACAACAGTCAGAGCCCGTCCCCCCACACGTAGGCGAAGGGAGGCTACCCTCTCGTTCACCGGGGTGAACCCCAACGTACAGGCACCAAGATGGGGGGCAACCAGTATGCCCACTCCTGCTCGGCGCCTCTCACCAGGGGCAACTCCAGAGTGGAAGAGTGTCCAACCCCTCTCAAGGAAACTGGTTCCAGAGCCAGAGCCATGCGTTGAGGTGAGTCCGACTATTTCTAGTCGGAAACTCTCAACCTCACACACTAGCTCAGGCTCCTTCCCCACCAGAGAGGTGACATTCCATGTCCCAATGGCCAGCTTCTGTAGCCGAGGATCAGACCGCCAGGGTCCCCGCCCTCGGCCACCACCCATCTCACATTGCACCCGACCCCTTTGGCCCCTCCCACAGGTGGTGAGCCCATGGGAAGAAAGAAAATATATTTTTATTTATTCTGTAAATGTGAATAGCAATGTTTAACATTACAGTACACTACTGTACATGCTTAAATGTGTGCGCGCGCTCCGTTAGCGGTATTTCCACGACCTACGAACGGAATAAGGACCTACGAACTGGACGCTAATTTCACCCCCTAGCTACGGCAGAATCGAGCTGCGAACCGTTCTTATCTCCCTAACTCGTACGTAACTAGGGGGCTACCTGTATTGTAAATAGCAGTTTATCCACTGGTGTGGTGCCAAAAACCTTTAAACATGCTGCTGTTCAACCTCTCCTGAGAAAACAAACCTTGACCCCTCAGTCATATCCAACTTCCGGCCTGTCTCCAGACTCCCATTTGTTTCTAAACTTCTGCAAAAAATAGTTGAGTCCTAGTTGAAGTGCTTCCTGGAGGATCACACTATCCTTGAGTTATTCCAATCTGGCTTCAAACCTCTCCACAGCACTGAAACTGCCCTACTGAAGGTTTTTAACGACATCTTATCCACAGACACTGGTGACTCTGTGCTGCTTGTCCAATTGGACCTTACATCCACTTTCAACACCATCTACCATGAGATCCTCATTACTAGGTTGGAGAAGTGGGTGGGCATCACAGGGTTTGCCCTCAATTGGTTCAGATCCTACCTCTCTGACAGATCCTTTTGTGTTTCCATCAACCATTTTAGTTCTATAATATTAATAATAAACTTTATTTGTATAGCACCTTCCTACAATGCCATGCATTGACCAAGGTGCTTAACAGGACAGAAAATATAAAAAACCGGTACAATAAATCAGTGAAAATAGAATAAAAGTAGCAGCAATAAAAGGAGGCAATGGAAATAAAAAACTACATACTAAAATACCAAAGTAATAAAAGTTACACACTGAAAGCTTTTTTGAACAAGTGGGTCTTCAGTCTGGTTTTGAACAGAGTCAGATCAGAGGTGGCACGCAGCTCAAGGGGGAGACTGTTCCAGGCTTTTGGGCCGGCAACAGAAAAGGACCGGTCTCCCCATTGTTTGTACCTTGAGCGAGGCACCTCCAGCAGGTGTTGACTGGCAGATCGTAAAGCTCTGCTGGGCTGATGGACTTTCAAAAGTTCTGAGATGTAGAGAGGTGCAAGTCCATTCAGAGCTTTGAAAACAAACAGCAGCAGCTTGAACTGTATCCTGAACTGAACCGGGAGCCAGTGTAGAGAGGACAGGACAGGAGTGATGTGTTCATATTTTCGTGTGTTGGTCAAAAAGCGCGCGGCAGAGTTCTGTACAAGCTGTAAACGGGAGATGGAGGATTGATTAATACCAACATACAAAGCATTACAATAGTCAAGTCTGGAGGTCACAAAGGCATGGATGGCCTTCTCCAGATCACCACGGCTGAGAAATGACTTGACTTTAGAGAGCAGACGGAGCTGGAAAAAGCTGGTCTTGACAACAGAACTGATCTGTTTATCAAACTTTAAGTTGGAGTCAAGCTGCACTCCAAGATTTCTGACCACCGGGTTGAAGTGGGGGAGGGGAAAACCAAAACTGGGACTGGGAAGGATGTTGCTGGTGTCACCGGGGGCACTAAATAAAATGCATTCAGTTTTATCTGTGTTTAGGTGGAGGAAGTTTTGAGACAGCCAGTGCTTAATGTCATTTAAGCAGTTGACAAGAGTGTTTGAACTGAGTGAGGGGTTGGGAGTAACTGGCAGATAGATTTGTAAATCGTCTGCATACAGATGAAAAGACAGATTATGACGTGCAATGATTGATCCTAATGGCAGCATGTAAAGAGAAAAGAGGACTGGCCCCAGAATGGATCCCTGTGGTACGCCAGAGGTCAGAGGGGTTGATGAAGAGGAGGACAGATCACCTATCATGACAGAAAAGGTTCTCCCAGTCAGGTAAGATTTGAACCACTCAAGCACAGCTCCCTGGAGGCCAACCTGCTCAGACAAACGGTTGATTAGTACCTGATGGTCGACGGTGTCAAAAGCTGCTGAGAGGTCTAACATCACCAGCAGAACAGGGTTTTTTGCATCCAGAGACAGAAGAATGTCATTCTGCACTTTGAGCAGTGCTGATTCAGTGCTGCTCGAAACCAGACTGAAATTTTTCAAACAGGTTGTTGTGCTCTAGAAAAGATTGAAGTTGAATAAAAACAATCTTTTCTAGGACCTTCAATAAAAATGACAGATGGGAAACTGGCCTGAAAGTAGAGAGAGCTGTAGGATCTAGGCCTGGTTTTTTGAGAAGAGGCCTGACCACAGCATGTTTGAAAGCAGATGGCACATAACCTGAAGATAGACAGCTGTTAATAAATGACAAAACACAAGGACCAATTACATCAAAGGACTGTTTGAGCATTTTTGAGGGAATGATGTCCAGAGAACAGTTTGTTGGTTTCATCTGCTGAACCACCTTGATGAGGTGAGGCAGTGAAACCAGGTCGAACTCGTCAAAAACAGCAGTGGTTATTGCAGACGCACATGATTGGACAGTGTTTGATGGGCTGACAATGTTCTGCCTGATAGAGTCTATTTTGTTGACAAAATAGCTCTGAAAGTCGTCACAGGTAGACTGAGTGGCAGTTTTCAGAACATTGACAGAAGGATTGATGACAGACTGGATTGTGCTAAATAGTGTCCTCGGCCGGTTAGAGCTGGTGGAGATTAAATTGGAGAGGTACTGTGACTTGGCCTGCTTCACAGCATTTTGATAATCACAGAGACAGTCTCTCAGTATTCCCTGGGACACATGAAGCCGGTCGCGCCTCCATTTTCGCTCTGCTTTCCTGCAGCATTGTCTAAGAGCCCGCGTTGTTTCGTTGAGCCATGGAGGTGATTTGATTTTTGAAGAAGCTTCTACAGCGGTGGCACTTAAATGGGGGGTTCCGCAGGGATCCATCCTGGGTCCTCTCCTATTCTCCTTATACCTGCTCCCACTTGGTGCTATTTTCTGGAAACACAACATACCTTTCAACTTCTATGCCAATGACTGTCAAATTTATTTCCCCCTAAGACACAGTGGTACAAGCTCTATTCAACCTCTGCTCGACTGCCTGGCTGACATCAGGGACTGGATGGATTTAAATTTCTTAAGTTTCAATGAAAAGAAGTCTGAAGCCATGTTGTTCCCTCCCAACGACACAATGACGAACCACTGCATCGACCTTTCTGCTCTAGCCCTGTCTGAAAAACAAAAAGTCACAAATCCGGGAGTGATAATGGATCCTTCCATGAAACTCAACAGTCATGTAAACATGATCGTTAAATCCTGTTTTTTCCAGCTGAGGCGACTGTCTAAGCTGAAGCCCATATTATCAAAAAATAACCTGGAGACAGTAATACACACATTTATTACATCTAGGCTTGATTACTGCAATTCACTCCTGTTTGGTATCAGTCAGACACCATTGCATGACAACAACTGGTCTAGAACGCAGCAGCCCGATTTTTAACCAGTACTGTACAAGCAAAAGTGAGCACATTACACCAGTCTTGGCCTCCCTGCACTGGTTCATCTTCGAATCCAGTTCAAAATGCTCCTGTATGTCTACAAATCGCTGAACAGTCTCGCCCCCCACCCCCATCTCTCTGATTTGCTACACCCGTATGTTCCCACCACGTGCTCTGAGGTCAGAGGACCAGTTACTTCTCACAGTTCCAGGAACTCTAAATGCAGAGGGGACAGGACCTTCTCTGTAGCAGGACCAAGACTCTGGAATGAGTTACCTCTGCTCGTCAGACAGGCCCCCTCCCTCTCGGTTTTCAAATTCCGTTTAAAGACTCACTATTGTTCTGTTGCTTTCAACACCAGATGATCTGTGTTTGGTCGTTATATTTATTATCTGCAATGTTTTATGTCTATCTATACATGTATTCTGTTTTTTTTTTTTACCTCATTTTGTGTGTTGCCTGTTGTTTGTTTGTTCAGCACTTTGGTTGGCCTTGTCGCTGTTTTAAGTGCTCTATAAATAAAATGGTTTGGTATAGGATAGACCACGAAGAGGACTCACTGGGAACTGCCCAAAGGAAGCTGAACGTGTTGGCTCCATTCTCCAGCTGTCCAGCGCTAGTGTTGGCAGCATTCTCCATAGATGTGGAAGGATGGCAGCAGGCTTGATCCTTCTTCCAAATTATTGTTTATTTGTTGGTTGCAGTCTGCTTTCAAAAAATCCCCGTTCTCTGATACCATTCTAGGCAATTTGGGTAATAGAAAACGGTCCATTTTTGCATTTTGTGCAATTTTCAAATGTTTACTTAACTTTCAGTAACTTGAACTTTCACTTCCGGGTCGGAGGTTCTTTTCCTGTTGAGAGATCTGATTTTTTTAAAAGCTCAATATAATAATTGATTTTTTAAAATTAGTTGTGTTTTGTGAGGAAAATATCACAACAACCACATGTTAAAGAATATTAACTTAGATGAAAAAGAAAATAATCTGATATTTTCTTGGAGGTGCTAAGACTTTTCCAGGGGGTGCTCTAGCGCCCCCCTGGACCTGAGCCCCTCCTCCTTGGATGACATTAATCCACCCGCTTCGGATGTTATCAACCATAAAATGGCCAGTATCAGTTATTATCATCCTCATACGTAGCGGTCAGATTGCCCCTCCTGTACCTCCTAGGAGGTTTAAAGGTATGTTGTCACCGTTACAATCGATGACAGCAGGCGCCGTCTTTAGCTACGTGGTTAGGTTTAGAGTAAAGGGTCTTGGTTAGGTTTAGAGTAAAGGGTCTTGGTTAGGTTTAAGGTTAGATTTAGGAAACGGTTACATAAGCTGAAAAAAACAAAAACACTACACTTCCGGGTTTACGGAAACACGCTGCCTACTCACAGCGATTATAATGCTGATAACGTTCTTTTAAACATGCTAGGAGGTAGACTGTGACAGTTTCGCCGCTACATATGGGGATGATAACAGCAGCTCTAATGTTAAAAATCTTGGTGTTATTTTTTATCAGAACATGTCTTTTATCCCCCACATTAAAAACGTTACTAGAACCTCCTTCTTCCACCTGCGTAATATCACTAAAATTAGAAACATCTAAAAACGATGCAGAAAAACTGGTTCATGCATTTGTCACGTCTAACCTACAAAGCTCTCAACAACCTAGCTCCATCTTATATTACAGATCTTATTGTTCCATATTTTGCTAACAGAGCACTTCACTCTCAGACTGCAGATTTACTGTGGTTCCTAGAGTTTCCAGCAGCAGAATGGAGGAAGATCTTTCAGTTGTCAGGCTCCTCTCTTGTGGAACCAACTTCCAGTTTCTGTCCATGAGGCTGACACATTGTCCAGTTTGAAGACTGGGATTAAGACTTTACTTTTTCATAAATCCTATAGTTAGTGTTGTCTTGTTCTGCTGCTATAGACTTAGACTACTAGAGGACAAACTGACCTCATTTCTTAAATGAATTGTTAAAATTGAATAGTTTTCATTTGATACTATTTCTATCTTAACATGTGATTCTTGACCTGCCATTGTGTATCTGTTCCTACCAAACCCAGCCGGTCAAGCAGATGGCGCTTGTCCTGAGCCTGGTTCTGCTAAAGGTTTCTTCCTCATGAGGGAGTTTTTCTTTCCACTGTCGCCTTCATGCTTGTTCAAGATGAGAGTTCTGTGATGGAGTTAAACTCAAAGCAGTCTGCTCCTCACATAAATAATGTTAAATTATTATTTTATATATGAATGTTTCTGTTAAATTATTATTTTATATATGAATGTTTCTGTTAAATTATTATTTTATATATGAATGTTTCTGTTAAATTATTATTTTATATATGAATGTTTCTGTTAAATTATTATTTTATATATGAATGTTTCTGTTAAATTATTATTTTATATATGAATGTTTCTGTTAAATTATTATTTTATATATGAATGTTTCTGTTAAATTATTATTTTATATATGAATGTTTCTGTTAAATTATTATTTTATATATGAATGTTTCTGTTCAGTGCCTGAGACGACTTCTGTTGTGACTTGGAGCTTTAGAAATGAATTAAATTGAATCCTCACAGTCCAGATGAGTCTTCACCAATCAGGTTCCAAGTGTGACCCCAGAAAACCAGATTAGGTCTCAA
This sequence comes from Garcialebias charrua, assembly GCA_038048925.1. Taxonomy (NCBI): domain Eukaryota; kingdom Metazoa; phylum Chordata; class Actinopteri; order Cyprinodontiformes; family Rivulidae; genus Garcialebias; species Garcialebias charrua. The sequence goes on along the minus strand of JBBPBX010047037.1, from coordinate 2,971 downwards.
CCTGAACTGGAGTCAGACCAGTTCTCAGACACCTTCGATCTCAGGCCGGACCATCAGCAGACCCATTTAAAGCTGCTGTATAATTTCTGGAAAACGCTGGACTTAGAAAAATTTTGAACAGAGACACCTTTCTGGTCCCTCCCCCTTGCTCTCGGCTGAACTGCAACTCAGCCTCCTTAGCTCCTCCCCCCACAGCATGGCCTGTCTCGTGAACGCGCATGTGATACTCTAACCTTCGTTATCTTTATTGTTTAGTTTTAATAATAAATGATTCAAGCAAAGACACTTACTAAAAGTGATAGGTTGAACCTCCGCTATATTGACACAGCAAATGTTTGAAAGAGAACGTGCGCGGATGCGCGCTACGGGCTGGGACAGGCGGGGGAGTGGGTTAGGGGCGTGACAAGCTCTGTTTTTATTGGCTGGTTAAAAACTCTGTTTTTATTGGATGGTTAATGGCAGGTCACTGTGGGTTTTTAGAAATGCTTTTAGTAACACCTGGAGAAGCAAGGGGACTATAGTTTTTTCAGAGATTACTTTGTCTAACATCAGTCTGTCAGTAGATAGTGACAGAGTGAAGAAATATGTTAAAAATATATTTTTAGAAAAGTTATATATAGCACCTTTAAGGTGGACTTCAGTTGTTAGAGTTTCTCTCAGCAGAGAACAAGGGACTGCAGATGTGAATTATGTTTTGCTATAATCTGGTACAGCACATCAAATGTTGACATTTATGTTTGAGTTGTACATTGTCCCTTTTTAAATAAAGTTCATTCATTCAATTAGAGGATTTGCTATTTTAAGCGGCTTACGCCCCTCCATCTTTCTCCAAAGTTGCACTTCACCGAGCTTTCAGCATTGAAAAGGGCCAGATATGTTGCACCTCGTTCCCTTCCTTCAGGGAACATGAGTTATGGTGCATAACTTTCAGTTCCCTTTCAGTCTGGTCTCTCGGTGCAACATACTTGCTATGGGAACGTAATCCATTCACGCCCTTGAAATGCTCAGTAAAATGCATGCTAGAGTGAACATCTGCCCTTGACCAGCAGGCATCTCAAAGCTGCTTTCTACTGTGTGTTAAAATGGTAAATGGTAAATGGAGCTTATTTATATAGCGCTTTCCAGCCCCCTGTGAGGAGCCCCAAAGCGCTTTACAATACCAGCCATCCACCCATTCATTCAGACATTCATACACCGGTAGTGGTAGCCTGCCTTGCAAGGCGCCATCCAGACCTACCGGGAGCAACTCGGGGTTAAGTGTCTTGCCCAGGGACACAACAACACATGGTGGGCGGATGTGGGATTCGAACCTCCAACCTTCCGATCGGGGGTCGACTGCCATTACCACTGTGCCACGGCCGCCCCGTGTTAGAAAGAACAACCTGAGTGACATCACCCGAAGTAACATCCAAACTGTAATGCTTTGCAAAAGTGTTTAATGAACTCCAATTCGCAGCAGCGCAGATGTCTGCAACTGGTACACCCTTGAATAATGACCAGGAATTGGCCAAGCCCCTAGTGGAGTGAGCATGCACTCCAGAGGGCACCTGTTGACCTTTGCTACTGTATGCCCTTTTAATGGCCTCAGTCACCCAATGTGAGAGGCGTTGTTTTGATAGGGCCTTTCCGGTAGCAGGTGCTGCAAAGAAGACAAACAGTTGGTTTGTTTTCCTCCATTCGGCTGTTCTCTGCATGTAGGTGCGTAGAGCCCTCACGGGGCAGAGAGCCGTCAGCCTTTCCTGTTCCTGAGTAAGGACAGGAGCAGGTGGGAAGGAGGAGAGATCAAAGTCTAGACTCCTATGATTCAAAGTCAAGACCTTGGGAGTGTATGCGGGATTAGGCCTTAGTGTGACCTTTGACCCGTCAGGGGCAAATCTGGTACACATTGGATGTACAGACAATGCATGGAGGTCACCCACACGTTTTGCCGAGCAAAGTGCCAGGAGTAGAGCAGTTTTATAAGATAATAAATCTATCTTAACCTCGCTCAGTGGCTCGAATGGGGGGTCACAGAGAGCCCCCAGGACCAGGCCAAGATCCCAACCAGGGGTCAGGGTCCTGCTGGGTGCTTTGGTCCGAAGGACACCCTTCATAAATCTTATTATGATTGGATATGCTCCGGGTGTCCTGTGTCCCCAGCCTTCGTGACAGGCTGAAATAGCTGATAGGAAAACTTTAATCGTTGAATAAGAACGACCTTTTTCCAGTAAGTCCTGAAGGAAAGTCAGGAGCTGAGCCAAGTCGCATGCATAAGAAATAATATTTCTTTCTGAGCACCAGGCTTCAAAAATACGCCACTTTTGGGCATATAGAGATTGTGTTGATCCAGCACGGGCATTTTGTATGGTTATTACCACATTTTCTGGCAGGCCTGACGCCATCAACCTGTTCTTTTCAGCTAACAAGCTAGCAGTTCCTGGCCTAAGTGGCTGTGCTGCCCTTCTGGTGACACAGAGGCTGTTAACCCCTGGGGGTCAACCAGGTTATGAAGAAGGCCTCTTTGCCAATGTGCCCCCGAGTTACCCTGCTCAGGGGTAATTGAGGGCAGATGTAACCTGTATATTAGGCATGTAACGGTTGTAGTTGGTGTACCGAACCGAAAAGGTACGGAGGTGGACCGAACCGAACGTGCTGTACCGAAACGGTTATTTTTTCACTCATTGAATGTTAATATGTGCGCCGCGGAACAAAATTTCCTGGGCGCGTTTCAGCACGGAGCTATTATCTCGCAGCACGCGCAGCATTAGCCGTTAGCTTCTCGCTGCGGTTTCCTGTTTGTTAACGTTATGGTTTTCTTGTTAAAAGACGAGCGCACAAAGCTGTGTGTGTGGACGTTTTTTCATGAAGACTGGATCTGCAGCAGCAACACGTCTAACGTGAACGCGCTGGAAACTACGTCATCAGAACGTGAACGAGCTGTTACAAAGTACGCTAACCACACAGCTGCATTTAAACAACTTCTACAAAGTGC
>JBBPBX010047036.1:0-26344 GCA_038048925.1 Garcialebias charrua | reverse complement strand
ATATACACATATATATATACATACACATATATATATACACATATATATATATACATACACATATATATACACATATATATATACATACACATATACATACACATATATATATACATACACATATATATACACATATATATTGTTATGTATCCTGAAGGGATTAAATAAAAAAATTAAAAAAAGTTTAAACCTCAGTTTAGGTCCCCTGAAGTCTGCAGCCTCCTGCTGCACTTTTTTTACTCAGCTAATCAGGCTTGATTGGCTGAGCTGCAAACACCTGCTGACTCTCTCTCCCTTTATGAAGGCTGAGTTAGACTTTCGCTTTGGTCCGCAGGCTGGAGCGCGCGCGCGCGCGTGCACTGTGCCGCGCGGCGAAATGCGTTTACAGTGTCGCCTCTGTGTTTATAGTTGTCCCACGGCGGCGCATGGCAAAGTGCTGTTCTTTTACGGACCAGCAGGAGGCAGTACCCTCTAAAACCTGTGCATATGTTGCAAGAAAGGTGTAGAAGAAGAAATCTACCGTAGAAGAAGAACTGTTTGACGTCACACAACAAAAACAAATAGCTTTCTGCTCGCGTGCTGAACTGTTGTCTTTATTTGCGGTTTTAATGCATGGTAGCTTCTGCTAGCCAAGCCATGAGCTAGTGTTGGAGCGGCGGCGCGATCAATCTGCAGCTGCTGCTCCAGCCGCTGCTCCAGCCTGAGACGTCCACAGAGCTATTCCAGCTAGTAATTAATCCATATGATGCGATCCTGGTCACCAGTGTTCAAAAGGCCGGCTCCCGTGTTAGCTCCAGTGTTAGCTCTGGAGCTAGCCAGGCCGGAGGTGTAGCCAGGCCGGCCGGAGGTGTTCGCACGGCGGCCTGGCACGATCGGCGATAAATCCGCTGCTGCCTGAGACATCCACAAAGTTCACAGAGACGTTTCCAGCTAGTAATTAATCCATATGAAGCCATCCTGGTCACCAGTCTTCGTCCGGCTCTCGGCAGCTAACCTAAGATGGCGTCCGGTGTTCTACATTAATTTGTGACCGGAGACCCCAGTGACTGAACCTAAAATAGCGTCCGGTGTTCTACATTAATTTGTGACCGTGTAAACTGAAGACCTACTTCCTGTTGCCCAAGATTGCTCAAAAATTGCTCAAAAATGATCAGAAATGATCTTTTTTATCATAATTATTATTTATAAAGCCTTTAAAACAACCAGAGCTGCAACAAAGTGATGTACACATGAAATTAAGAACATTTAAACACAAAAAAAAAAAAAAAAAAAAAAAATTTTTTTTTTTTTTTTTTTTAATCATATTTTTATTAAATATGATATGTTCGTAGGTCCCGTGGTTCGCAGGTCGATGGGGTCGTAGGTCGGGGGTTACCTGTATATATATATGTATATATATATTATATATCCATCCATCCATCCATCTTCTTCCGCTTATCCGGGGTCGGGTCGCGGGGGTAGCAGCCTAAGTAGGGAGGCCCAGACTTCCCTCTCCCCAGCCACTTGGAGCAGCTCCTCCGGGGGAATCCCAAGGCGTTCCCAGGCCAGCCGAGAAACATAGTCCCTCCAGCGCGTCCTGGGTCTTCCTCTGGGTCTCCTCCCGGTGGGACGTGCCCGGAACACCTCACCAGGGAGGCGTCCAGGAGGCATCCTAACCAGATGCCCGAGCCACCTCAACTGGCTCCTCTCGATGTGGAGAAGCAGCGGCTCTACTCCGAGTCCCTCCCGGATGACTGAGCTTCTCACCCTATCTCTAAGGGAGAGTCCAGCCACCCTGCGGAGAAAACTCATTTCAGCCGCTTGTATCCGAGATCTTGTTCTTTCGGTCATAACCCAAAGCTCATGACCATAGATGAGGGTGGGAACGTAGATCGATCGGTAAATTGAGAGCTTTGCCTTTTGACTCAGCTCTCTCTTCACCACGACAGACCGGTACAGCGCCCGCTTCACTGCGGACGCTGCACCTATCCGCCTATCGATCTCACGCTCCAGTTTTCCCTCATTCGTGAACAAGATCCCGAGATACTTAAACTCCTCCACTTGGGGCAGGACCTCCTCCCCGACCCGGAGAGGGCATGCTACCCTTTTCCGGCTCAAGACCATGGCCTCGGATTTGGAGGAACTGATCCTCATCCCGGCCGCATCACACTCGGCTGCAAACCGCTCCAGTGAAAGTTGTAAATCACGAACTGATGAAGCCAGTAGGACCACATCATCTGCAAAAAACAGAGAAGCGATTCTAAGGTCACCAAAACGGATCCTCTCAACACCTTGGCTGCGCCTAGAAATTCTGTCCATAAAAGTTATGAACAGAATCGGTGACAAAGGGCAACCTTGGCGGAGTCCAACTCTCACCGGAAACGAGCCTGACTTACTGCCGGCAATGCGGACCAAGCTCTGACACCGGTCGTACAGGGACCTAACAGCCCTTATCAAAGGGCCTGGTACCCCATACTCCCGGAGTACCCCCCACAGAACCCCCCGAGGGATGTACAAGAATAAAAGTACCAAAGCACAGACTGCCTTGGTTCTTGGCTCGAGTCCCATTTTTATAAAACCCAGACCACATAGTCAAACTATGAACCACAGTAAGATTCACGAGATCCGCCAGAGACGGCCTGATCTCGCGACATCTTCTGTTGGGCCGAGCAACCTGCTCGAAAAAGCGCGAGAGGGGTCAAAGATCACCCCTTCAGCGCTGAAACACGAGGAGCAGCAATTCAACATGCCATCCAGAATCAGTGCGCATGCGCAGGCTTGGGAGGCATGTCTACCAAATGATTGGGTCATGACAACAATACGTCACGGGCTCAAGTTGCAATTCTCAAAGAGACCGCCCCGTTTCTCAGGGGTGTTGCAATCTAAGATCAACCCTGCACGTGCACACGTGCTGAGGGAGGAAGTTTCAACGATGTTGCAAAAGGGAGTGATTAGTTTGGTCTCAGGATGCAAACTACGCTCTGGACACTACAGCAAGTACTTTCTGGTGCCCAAAAAGGACCGTTCCTTGAGACCGATTCTGGATCTCAGGACTCTCAATAAAAGAATTAAAACTTTCAAGTTCAAGATGCTTACACTGCGGCAAGTTCTCCAGTCTGTGAGACCAGGAGACTATGCATGTACAGTGGATTTGAAAGATGCCTATTTCCATATAGGCGTGTGGAGGAGACACAGAAAGTTATTCCGTTGTACGTTCGAAGGAAACGCTTATGAATTCAAAGCCTTACCCTTCGGTTTAAAGACTGCTCCGCTTACATTTACTAAATGTCGGGATGCAGCCCTGACCCCTCTTAGGAATCAAGGACTCAGGGTCTTGAATTACCTGGACGACCTGCTGATTCTGGCTGGAAGTAGAAGGCAGGCGCTGTCACACTCCTTTAAGGTGATCTCTCACCTGGAGTCTCTCGGTTTTGTCATAAACCTACAGAAAAGCGATCTGACAACGTCACGGGTTACCATATTTCTGGGTGTACAGATTGACACTGTCCAATACAGAGCATGGCTCTCGAAGGAAAGAGTTTCCTCCATTCACCATTGCCTGGGAAAATTTAAGCTGGACCAACGGGTCCCTGTGAAAACATGCCAACGTCTGTTAGGCCTCTTGGCGGCAGCCATTCCTTGTGTGCCACGTGCATTATTGAAAATGCGGGCCATACAGGTATGGTTAAACCAACAAATACAACCCGCTCTGCCTAATCAAGCAGAAAAGGTTAAGATAGACCCAGAGTGTCTAAAGGCCCTGGAACCTTGGAGAGATCTGTCCGTTTTCACGGAAGGGGTCTCACTGGGAAGGGTGTCGTCCCGTGTAGTCATCACGACGGACGCCTCAAAAACAGGATGGGGAGCGATCTGCAGAAACCAGAACGCCCGCGGCCTTTGGAACGAGCAGGAAGCCAAATTACATATTAACTTCCTGGAATTGCTGGCCGTATTCCTGTCATTGAAATACTTCTTCAGTAAAGGTCTGGTTGCTGGGCATCATATCCTGGTAAAATCAGATAACAGGACCACAGTGTCCTTCATCAACAGAGAGGGAGGGACGAGGTCCCGGCCCTCCTCGATCTGACACGGAGGATGCTCACATGGTGTGCTCCAAGAATCTTGTCACTTAGGGCGACTCATGTCCCTGGTGATCTGAATTATGGAGCAGATGCCCTTTCAAGAGGGCCTCTTTTGGCGTCGGAATGGAGCCTGAACCCACGGATCGTGGAACAGGTATGGTCACGTTTCGGTAGAGCCTCTGTGGACCTGTTCGCTTGCAGAGCTAGCTCACACTGTGACCTCTACTTCTCCTTGAAGGAGATAGATGCTCCTTTGGGGATAGACGCTCTGGCACATGATTGGCCAGCAGGGGTGCTCTACTATGCCTTTCCACCCGTCCCTCTGATCGAGGCGACATTGGAACGGGTGAGACGGGGAGCCCTCTCCTTGATCCTCATAGCTCCCAGATGGCCACAGAAACCGTGGTTCCCGGAGTTGATCTCAATGTTGTCGGGGACACCATGGCAATTGCCTCCTCATAGGGACCTACTGACTCAGGCACGTGGACAGCTTCTACACCCACGTCCAGGGTTGTGGCAACTCTCAGCCTGGCCTTTGAAAGGTACTGGCTGAAAGCCTAAGGCTTTGGTTGCTTTGTCCCGACACAAGCAGTAATAACATTCACAAGGGTATCCCTTGATGTTTATGTTTTTTGCCTAGGAGATGTATAATGGAAGGATTTCCCCTCTCCTTAATTGATCTCCAACATCAGGATGGGCTCCACTTGTCAGTCGTGCCGTAAAAAAAACAAAAAAACATTGCTCCTCCTGTCCCTCAGAATGCCCCAAGGGAAAACAGGAGTTGATGAGTACTCACACTACTGGAGCACGCTTAGGCTGTCTCTGAATTGGTGTTATATATATATATATACACGGCCATGTGAAACATCATGTGGATGTCTCTCACATTTGGCTTTTTTCCTCTTGGCATCTGCTCTCTGCATCCCTTGTAGTAAGCAGCTGGGAGATGCCCGTCTCTTAGGACGGATGTTCTCACATGCATTTTGCTGAGCATTTCAAGGGAGTGAATGAATTACGTTCCCATAGCAAATATGTTGCACCGAGAGACCAAACTGAAAGGGAACTGAAAGTTATGCACCATAACTCATGTTCCCTGAAGGAAGGGAACGAGGTGCAACATATTTCATTTCATTCAAGTTTATTTGATCAAGGACAGTACAATAAACAATGTTACATGTTAAAGACGAAGCAACCGTTGTCTTGCACAAAGGTTTTCTAGCCACAGGCTAATTTGCAAACCCAGTCCTTGGCTGGCCCTTTTCAATGCTGAAAGCTCGGTGAAGTGCAATTTTTGAGAAAGATGGACGGGCGTCGGTCGCTTAAATGCCCAGAGGGCGGGGCCTCTGGCGCGACTCTGACGCCCCTGCCGTAAAGGCGTGAATGTATTCCTTCAGGTAATCGCGCGGGGGCGCAATTCCCATAGCATATGTTGCACCTCGTTCCCTTCCTTCAGGGAACATGAGTTATGGTGCATAACTTTCAGGTTCTACACTTAATGCTCCTTAACCTCCTTCCTGAGGAGGGAGGGGCAAAATGTGTGTGTGCTGAGTGAGTGGGGTCCTTCATGATGCAGGTGGCCCTCTTCCTGCATCTGGAGGTGTAGATGTCTGTGATGGTGAGGAGACTGACTCCAACAGACTTCTGTGCAGCCTTCACCACTCTCTGTAAAGCTTTTCTTTCTGCAGCTGTGCAGCCTCCATGCCCCACGTTGATGCTGGAGCACAGGATGCTCTCCACTGCACACCTGTAGAAGGAGGTGAGGACTGAGCTTCCCAGACCAGCTCATATGTAAATGTTCTTAATGAAGATGTCTGCGAGTAAAGAACTTATATTTAAAGAAGCCTTTCAGAAAGTTTTGGGTTTGACAGAATAACTCCTTTTTTTCTTTTTTTTTAATACTTTATCAATTTTCACATCACATTATTTACAACATTCGAGTTTTATAAAACGATGTCCATTTTAATATACAAAAAACCCCATATAAAACAAAAAGTAAAAATCATACACAAAATAAAACCTTTTCAAAACACACACATAATAAAAAAAATAATTAAAAAAAATCTCAATTTGATGACAAATGAAGATGCAAAAATCTGTTCACTTTACAGCTAACTAAAGAAATATAGCAGCTGTTTGGTTACGATGGTGTACCCATCCTGAATGTTTCCATGTATTGTAAAAATGGCTGCCATGTCTTGACAAATTTAGCAGTTGAACCTGCCAGTGTACACCTCATCTTCTCTAAATGCAAAAACCTCATAAGCTCTGCAAGCCACTGTTCATGTGTAGGAGGAGCCTCCTGTTTCCACCTCAAAAGTATAAGACGTCTCGCAATCAACGTAGCAAAAGCTACTGCATTTGAATTATGCTTGGAAAGTAAAGTATTCGGAGTCATGACTCCAAAAATTGCAGTTAGAGCAGAAGGGCAAATTTTAACATTGTATATTTCTGAGAGTGTATTGAATATAGATGTCCAATATGTATGAAGTTTTGAACACTCCCAGAAAGTATGAATAAGGGAACCAACTTCTGACCTGCATCGGTTACACAAAGGATCAGTCCCTGGACAGAACCTAGCTAGCTTTTCTTTAGAGATATGCAATCGATGCAAGATCTTGAACTGAAGGAGTCCATGTCTAGCGCATATAGAAGAGGAGTGTACCCTGTGAAGAATAGATTGCCAGAGCTCATCCGTTAATGTAACTGTAAGATCTTTTTCCCAATGTGATTTAATGATAGAAAGAGAAGGAGATTGTAGATCCAACAGTATAGTGTAGATCTCCTTAATTACCCCCTTTTTATGAATGTTTATACCTATGATTTTATCTAGAGCTGTCTCATCAGGTAATTCAGGAAATGAGGGATATCCATTCTTCACAAAATGTCGCAGTTGCAAATATCGAAAAAAATGTGTACGCGGGATATTAAACCGTTCCATAAGTTGTGTAAACGAAGCAAATGTCCCATCAATGAAAAGGTGTTTAACTTGACTTAATCCATTTCTTTCCCAAATTTTAAAGGCAGAGTCGGACATAGAAGGTGGGAACATATGATTAGAGCAGATAGGAGTTTTAATTGACATAAAATGTAGCCCGAATCTTTTCCTGCACTGTATCCAAATTCTCAGGGAGTTATAAAGCAGAGGGTTGCATTTATAGGTACATATTTCTAAAGGGAGAGCGGAGGTCAATAACGCAGGTAAGCTGGTCTTGCCACAATTGGACGACTCAATCTGAAGCCAAGACGGGGTTTCTGTAGGAAAGTCACTAATCCAATATAGCATGTTTCGTATATTTGCTGCCCAGTAATAAGACTGGAAATTTGGCAACGCCAATCCGCCCACAGGCCTAGGTCTCTGCATAAAATCCTGCCGTATTCTGGGGGATTTACTATTCCAAATAAACGCAGAAATATGTTTATTTAGTGTCACAAAATATTTCTTTGGGATATAACATGGGATGCATTGAAATAAATAAAGGAACTTGGGCAATATGTTCATTTTTATAGAATTGACACGGCCTATTAATGATAGTGGCAAATTATTCCACCTTTGAAGGTCTAATTTAGTATTTTCAAAGAGTGGTGTAAAGTTCTTTCTAAAGAGATCCTTATATTTGCGAGTGACCTTGATCCCCAGGTAAGTCACGTAATCTAATTTAACTTTGAAAGGAAAGTTTGTAAATGAAATCTTCCTAGCTTTAGAGTTTATACTAAGTAATTCACTTTTATGCAAATTTAACTTGTAACCCGAAATAGTGCCAAATTGTTCAAATATAGCAAGAGCATGGGGAAGAGAGCACAATGGGTCTGAGAGATACAGCAGAAGGTCATCAGCATATAGGGATATTTTGTGCTCCTGGTCCGCTCTGTAACAGTGGCGGTTCTAGACCAGTTGTACTGGTGGGGCCATGCTGGGGCCAGAGGTTTTGTCAGAGGGGCACGTTCATCAGATGAACGTNTGCCAGAAATCATAAATTCTGCGATTTTGTATTCATCAAAATCACAGAATACAGTTGCTGTGATAGTCAGTGAACGTTGTTACCTGTATATAATTTTGGACTGAGAAACTGAACCAAGACTTCACCTAACAGTTATTTTCATTATCATTTTATTTGCTTATTAATATATTTTATTCAGTCAATACAAATACTGTGTAAAATGTTTTATATTTTTCTCATTTGATTTTTTAAACTATTTTCTTTGGTTACATTCATTAATTCAACCTTTATTTAGTCAGGTAAATCTTTTGAACCTCATGGGCTCATTTACGAAAGCGACCTGCTAAAACTAAAGAACAATGAACAGCAGTGATAGAATTTCATTAAACAATAAACAAACAAACAATAAACAATAGAAAACAAAAAGAGAGAAAAAAACCAAAATATATATATTTTTTTCTTCTTTTTTTAACAAAGTATCAAAAAACTAGCAAAACATTATAAGGTAGACGTATAAAATCAATGGTTACAATGGTTAATCACTGCTTTAAAAAAACAAGAATCAAGTAAGATTTCGAATCTGTCTTTTTCTCTGAGATGAACTTCAACAAAGACAGATTCGAAATCTTACTTAACTGTTAGGTGAAGTCTTGGTTCAGTTTCTCAGTCCAAAATTATATACAGGTAACAACATTGGCTGGTTGGTTCCAACATTGGTTCACATCCTTGATAGAGAGGAACGATGGTTTGAGAGAGGAGTAATGGTGTGGTCACACCGAGAAGCGTTTTCAGCCTCCAAAACGCTCCTCACGCACGGAAGTGGACGCACTGCCCCCTGGTGTCCAAACTGTAGTGTTGCGGCGGCTTCGTGGCAGCGGCGTCGTGGGGGCGGGGTGTGGGAGGAGCGTCGTGATTCTCTTTCCGGTCTGATGTGTTGTTGTTGTCGTCGTCTGTTCTCAAAATGGCGGATGATGTGGAGGCAGCTTTAGTATGTTTGCTAGTGGCACGCCGAAGACGTGCAAGGCGCCGTGTCTGGGTTCACGAAACTATTCAGAGGCGTTCTGAATTCGGGGAGTTTCACCATTTAATCCAGGAGCTGCGCATGGACGAGCAGCGCTTTCAGCGGTACTTCCGTCTGACCCGTGCCCAGTTTGACGACCTGCTGTCTCGTGTTGGTGCCCGCATCACCTACCAGGACACCAACTACAGGCGCGCGATCCCAGCTGAAGAACGCTTGGCCATCTGTCTCCGGTTGGTTGTTTGCAACAACAGATAAATATAGCGCGAATATCTGTCTCTCTTTCTGTCATATAATATATATATTATATATATATATAAATACATATTCTTCTTTTCTATTTTGGGACAACAGATAAAAAGTGCCAATGTCTGTCTGTGTGTCTGTCTGTGTGTCTGTGTCACATATATATATATATACACCGGTATAGAAATACATATTATTCTTTATACAGAAGAGTGTGTACATAAGTACATACATACAGTATTGTGTCTATCTGAGTGATGTTGGCCACACATCCTAGTGTGTATACATATAGAGGTGTGTGTGTGTGTGTGTGTAGGTTCTATTATGTGCATTACAGATGTTGTACGTTTAATGTCATGTCTGTAATAATTGTAATTACTCTTTCTCTATGCAGGTTTTTTGCTACTGGGGGCTCCTACAGGACCATAGCAAACAGCTTTCGTGTTGGAATACAGGTTCCGTATCATTGATGTTGGGGGGTATGGAAGAACCAGTGACGGCGGGGTCCTGGCCCACTCCATCTTTGGTCAGGCTCTGCGTGGAGAAGTGTGTGAAAGCCACTTGTGTTCTCCACAATTTCATCCGGGGTGACGACATACCAGCACACCGTGGAACGGAAGAACCCCTTCCTGGTGTCCAGAGAGTGGGAGCAAACTGTGCGGCAAGAGATGCAATTGTGGCCAGAGAGGCATTCATGAGATACTTCTCAGAAGAAGGAGCAGTGGCATGGCAGCAAACAGAGTAGTCATCCATCACCCCCACTGACTTGCAACGGCTCGGTTACGTTCCACCAAATCACCTGCAGAGCCAAGTCATTCTGAACAGTTTCTTGTTATAGTAGTAGTAGTAGTAGTAGTAGTAGTAGTAGTAGTTTCTTTATTTCAGATACAATACAAGATCCATATATGTATATAAAAAGAGTAAAACATAAAAAAGATTAAAAAGCTTTCCTATAAAAAAATAAAATAAGAATAAAAGACTAAAAAGCTTTCCTATAGAGGCTCATCCGCCAATGAGTCCCCAAAATAGAAAAATATCTCACAGAGCTTAGTCCAGGGTTGGTCAGTGTAGTGATGATGCAGTTTTCAGATACAGACAATCTACACATGCATCTATACATGAGGTTACGCAGCACCGCTTGGCAGGTAGGCACACCTGCATCTGCAAACATTTTGCTTGCACTGCTCCATCGAGGTACCCTCAGCATCATTCGAAGGCCATCATTATATGCCACAGTTAGTCTATACATGCTGCTCTTTTTATAACGTCTCCACAGGTGAGCGGTGTACAAAGGAGTGCAGTAGGCCTTAAAGAGTTGGATCTTAACAGATGCTGAGCACATTCCAAACCTACGGATCAGCGTGTTAGCTTGACCATAGAGCATACGGCATTGTCTGTAAATGTCTCTATCATCTGACAGGTCTGCAGTCAAATAGTGCCCCAAATATTTATATTCATCACTGACATCCAGCCTGTTGCCCGACAGAAAGAAGTCAGGGAACATCAACTTGGAGTCTTCTCTGCTCCGCACAATCATGATGTTGCTTTTCTTCGCATTATATTTTATATCAAAGTCACTTCCATAGTCAGAGCACACCTGCAGCAGTTCTTGTAAGCCAGCAGAATAGGGACAGAAGATTACTAAATCATCGGCATACATAAGATGGTTGATGACCTTATTTCCCACCCTACAACCTGTTCCACAGTCATTTAAAAGCTTTGACAGGTCATCCATGTAAACATTGAACAGAAAGGGAGACAGGATGCTACCCTGTCTCACACCGTTTGAGACACCGAAGGGGTCCGATACAGAGTTTCCCCATTTAACATACATTTGTTGGTTTGCATACCAAAAAACAAGAATCCTCAGCAAACATTTGGGGACACCCCTCTTATATAATTTGTAAAACAGCTTTTCATGATTTACATAATCAAAAGCCTTTGAGGCATCAATAAAACACATAAAAATGGAGGTGTGGTGTCTGTTGTATAAATCTAAAATTTCTTTTAAAGCAAAGATGCACAAGTCTGTTCCATGTTTACGTTTAAACCCAAATTGATTGTCAGAGGTCAGCAGAAATCCTTCCAGTTTGTTCAAAATAGCCCTCTCCAGCACCTTAGATAAGGTGCTGGCCAGGGCTATAGGCCTGTAATTATCCCTACTGTTAATTCTACCAGCTCTATCTTTAACAATCGGAACTAAAATGACAGACAGTAATTTGTCAGGTAGAACTCCATGAGTTAAAAAGCCCGTAAAACACATTGCAAGTAGGGGGCATAATTTCCTGCTTGCATATTTCAGATGCTCAGCAGATACCCTGTCTGACCCACTTGACTTGTTGTTATCCAGCGTCATCACAATCTCAGAGATTTCTCTTGGGGACACAACCACATTTTCATTTCCATCAATATGTCCAACCACAAATGAATTACTTTTAACAGCATTAAAAATATCTTCATAATGTTTCCTCCATAGATCAGTGATCTCTGCTGCTCCGCTCACACCATCAATATGTGTTGGTAAAGACCTTTTATTATTACTCATCTTTTTTATTTCTGTCCAGAAATCTGTAGGGCATTTACTTTGTAGCTTCCTAGCCAGTGATTCAGCCCTGAGAGAATTCTCATGTCTTTTAATGAACCTTAAGGCATATTTAAATTTTGCATTTGCCTCCTTCATGTTAGCAAATAGAGGACCACATTTAGCTTTACCTGATTCAACCCAGGCTTTGTAAGCCCTTCTTGCCTCAGTGTGAGACTTCTCAACATACTCATTCCAGCCTAATTTAGCTTTGTAGTTCTTGATTTTACACAGATGTCGACCTGAGATAAGCAGAGAATCCACAATCTGTTCATACAGTGAGCACAATTCAACTCTGTGCTGCAGATTCTGGCAGTTGATATCCGTGCACGTTACAGCAGATTTAGGCAGCTCAATGTTACTCAGCATGGTCTCACTCTGGGTGAGATATGTGCTGATGTCCCCTTCCTTTAAAGTGGACCAATTAATATGTACTTCAGGCATATCACAACTTACAGAAGTAAGAGAAGGCACATTGTCCAGATTTATAGAGAGGGACAGGGGCACATGATCATATGTAGACAGCTCATAATTAATTCTCATTGAATCAATGGTGTTATGAGCATCACTTGTACAAATGCAATGATCTAAAAAGGAGGTGGTATACCATGCCTCACTGATGTAAGTATAGCTGTCCCTTGGCAAAAGTAATTCACTAGAGAGTGAGAGACCATTATCCGAGCAGAAATGTTTTAAATGGTTTGCAAACGTAGACCTTTGATCAGAGAGGTCAGCATTCAGATCACCAACAATAAAAAGACTGCTTACTGCATGTTCCTGTAAGAAAGCCATGATATAGGCCAGTCTATTTAAATATTCAAACTCATTCTCTGAGCACTCATAAGGAGTATACACGTTCAGTATGGTGATTGTTTTATCCCCATCACAGAACTCAAGTCCTATCGCCCAGTCAACATTCAGCCTGATCACTTTGATGTGTTGGTCAAACTTCTTATTCCAAAACATTGCAACACCACCAGGGATTCTGCCACGGAGTATCCTATCACAACAGTCAGTGGTGGATTCCCCTGCTCCATAAAAGTCTTTATGAATAGAGTTTAACCTTTCCAAGTCCTGCTTAGATAAGAATGTCTCCTGCACACACAGTATATCACAGGTTTCTAAGAGTTTGTTGACAACATGACGGCGAGATTTATCTGCTTCATCCTGCCCGACGCGCAGACCCCTGACATTGTATGAACTGATATTAAGAGTCATGTTGATTAATTATCACCACGAGCGCTTGCCTCGCTGGAAGCCTCGAGAGGTGGACGCACAGCAGGTGTAGCGCCAGCTGCAGAGCTGCCTTCAGACTTCTCCACACTCGCCTTTAATTTGCGAGCCTCATAATATCGGCGGACATAAGTTCCTGCTGGCCAAAGCTGTGCGTCGTACAGTTCAGAGACTTCTTCACATTCTGCCCTCACGTGAAATGACCCAAATCTGCTATTTGTCGACTCTATTTTCCTGCACGTCACAGATCTTCCCAGTTTATCAGAGAGATAGGCGCGCAGGGTATCCTCATCTACCTCTGGAGAAAACCTCGTAGCAAAAACACTCACCAGTCTGGTTTTAATCACTGGGATGTTTCCGTCTGCTCCGGTGCCAGTTATGCCCAATTTTCTCCGCAGCTCCTTTTTCGGGCGGACCTGCAGAGCAGGTTGTGTCGCAGGTTGTGTCGCTGTGTTGTCCCGCTTGCGTGCACCTCTCTTTAACACAGTACTCCACGATGGGGACTGAAGTGTGGCGGTCAGAACATCACTTGGCCCAGGAATGCAACATTCGGAGCTTCCCGGAATGTCAGGAGCAGGTGACGTCACTTCCCGTGTCTCCCTGGTAATCCCCCGCGCAGGGGCGTTGGCCCGTCCTGCAGCGTCTCCTCGGCCAGGAGGTGCGCGCGTTTGTAGTTTCTCCAAAGCTGTTACTCGGAGCTCCATGGCCGCTGTAGATGTCCTCACGTTCTCATTTTCACATCTCTGATTATCCAGAGTTGCTCTCAGGTTGGTTAAGTCCCAGCTCAGCTGTTGAACTCTGCTGAGGAGCGCAGATGCGTCCATATGTTCAAATCCAACAGGAGGCAGTTCATCCAAATTGTGTGACACAAATCTGGGAATATTATTGCCGCACTCATTAAGCACTTTTAAGCAATCTTTGACATTATTGGCGTCCTTCTGAGGCCCCTTATGCTTCACACAACGAGTTGAAGTTGGACACATTTCAAACAATATCCGCTTGGACTCCTCGATCCATTCAGAAGAGAAATTGTTTGACACCAGCAGAACAATTTCATCGGTGGCCAGAGTTCTCATTTTAACAACAATAAAGTTCAGAAGCTCATCCTCAACTATTACTTTACCATCTGTCGTTTTGTACACACAGATTTCAGATTTTGTCTTTGGATGACCAGCTCCTCCAGAACGAACAGCCGCACCCAACGCACCAGACGCCATCTTTATACTTATTACTTTTGTTTAATTTAGTTCTTTATATGACCAAGTACACGCCGTTCATTGTGAACACTGTCGTATCCACATTTTCATTAGTTGAATGTGTATAATTGCATTAAAACTTACAGATGAAAATTGTGTGATAAATTTCTGTTCTGTCTTTCGGTTAGTTTTACTTAAGTATTCATACATAAACGACTATTAACAGAAACGCAACTGTTTCCGGTTTATGGTGATACCTTATATAACTTACATTTCATTATATAATCTCTAATAATTACTTTTTATTAAGTAAGTAAGAAAATGATTATCTGAAGTCGTACTGAACTAGTACTGTATTTGTTATTTGGGGAAACTTTTGTGCCAACATTTAATATTAACATAAAGGACCAAAAAATGAATAGCAGACTAAAACCAAAATTTTACAGAAATAGTATATTTCTGCCCTGTTCCACTGTATTCATATGAAATCATACAAATGCCAGAAAGTGCTAGTAACAAACCTGCAATATTAAAGCTATCTACATGAAATGTAAAGTTTCTTATGTAGATTTACACCAGCCAGCAAGTTTCTCCTACGCATGTAAAGACTTGCACACCAATTCTATGTACAAAACACATTTATTTAAAAGTAGAAAACACATTTATTTAAAAGTAGAAAACACATTTATTTAAAAGTAGAAAACACATTGCTATCTAAAAAAAAACAAATTATATATCCATATATATCCATATATATATATACAAAGTGTATATGTGTGTATATATATATGTGTGTATATATATATATGTGTGTATATATATGTGTTTATATTATATATAAAAGTGTATATATATATATATACAAAGTGTATATATATATATATGTATATACAAAGTGTATATGTATATATATATATATATTAGCCTTCCTGGGATGTCACTGGACCCACTCTGTCGCCAGTGGACTCCTCATAAACCATGGTGTAGATTTTATATTGAAGTCTCTCACGCTGTAATGCAGGCATACGTTTCAGGGGAGCTACCAACGACATCACAAAACGCTCTACTTCGCAGGCGGGAGGTGGTGGTGGGGGCAGTGTGGCAGCCATATCTTTTCTTGTATTCAAGAATTGAAGGACCTCACGTTCAAAATCCTTCCGCTGCATGGGTCCCTGCTCCCTACGGGGTCTCTTCTGCGCTGATCCTGTAAAGAACACAGTACATGTGTTGAATGTTAGATGAGCTTTCAATTAATTGTTCTTATGAGTTTACATATGTTCTGTGTGTGTGGGTGTGTTTTGAAGTGGGGGAGATTTTGCCACCACTGGATCAGTTGTGTGTGTATTTGTGTCTGTGGTTTTTTGACACTAAATCTACACAAAAAGCACGATGAGAGTCACACCTGGGGCAGACGAAGGTGCTGGCATCACAGACGTGGTGGATGATGTGACAGGAGAAGTAGTTCTCACTGGAGCAGGAGTTGTCACTGGAGATACGGTTTGAGACAGCTCCAACACACCTGCGTCAATAGTTTCTGTGAATCAAATAACAAATAAACAATTTATTTATTAGTCCCGGAGACTCTTCCACCTCTTCTTGCATGTTTCCACTAAACAAAGGCATTGAAAAACGTTAAATGTGTTGGCTATACTTTGTGATAGCTGAAATCATTCTTATTTTTATCCAATTTGTGATGTAGTTTGAAGGTTATGATTGTTTGAACAAACTGTGAAATAAGGGGCAGATATAATAGGATTTCATCTTCTTTGTGCTCCATTTATTTTATCCGACTTGTATTCTTGTATCTGATGAAACTGTCTTGTATTGTTCTTTTATAATGAATGAACAAACATCAAATCAAAACGGCTAGCAGAGCTTAAACTGGCTAAACGTGAAACGTTCACCATTAAAAACTTACCCGGTAAACCGACTTCATCACTGACACTCCGCCAGGCAACGAGCTTTTTATTTCTGTCTCTGTAGAGGACATTTGACTGGTCGTAAAGGACTGGATGGGTACACACAGCAACGATGAGTTTCTCCTCCATTGTACACAACTTCGCGCTTTCTATCTGTCCAACAAACAATGCGTCACACAGTTGCGCATGCGCACAACCGTCCCCTCGTTCCGCGTCACATAGCTCCACCCCGACTCTCCCTGATTGGTTGACACACCAACCAATCAGGTAGATTTGAGCGGCGTTTGAACGTTTGAACCGCGAAAACTTCAGCTCAGCTGAAGCGGAACTTGGAAGCCGACGCCGGTTCACGTACACGGAAAAACGCTCCTCAGAACGCGCAACACGCACGCGACCTGACGCCAGACGCCAGGAGGTGCCTAGGTGCGTCCACCATTGACTTTACATGGAAGCTGGAAGCTTGGAGGTAAAAACGCTGTTTGGTGTGACCACACCATAACGCTTTATTAATCGATCAGTGACCATTACAAAGTGATGAAAATACACATGACTCTGAGTCATGTGTATTTCTGAGGATGGTGTAGTAAGTTTAAGTTCATTAGACAAGTACATATACACCAACAAGACAATAATAATAATAATAATGAATTCAATTTATAACGCACTTTTCATTAGTGAAAATCTCAAAGTGCTACACACATTGAATGTTACACACATTCATACACCGGTAGCGGCAGACTACCATGCAAGGTGCTTTCCAGTCCTACCGAGAGCAACTCGGGGTTAAGTGTCTTGCCCAAGGACACAACGACACATGGTGTGGGGAACCGGGATTCGAACCACCAACCTTCAGATCGGGGGACGACTGCCATTACCACTACACCACGGCCGCCCCAATGTTTGTTATGTTATCTTAACACAAAACAGGAATATATGGCTGATGGAAAAATAAAGTTTCTTTATAGAATGGTTGTTTGAGATTTTTAATTTCTGTGTTCCTGTTACAATACAGAGCCATCAGGCTCTCTGATGGTTCCTCCTTTTTGAGGCATCTAATAAACTATGATTTTATTCTAAGCACCTTGTTGGGTCAAGGGAAAACAGACATAAATACAAGCAATATCTAAGAGTGGTTGCTGTTAGCACATCTTGCTCTGACTATAATCATTCTGACAGGGTGCCATGATAATGGGTCATCATAGAATTACTGACTTAAATAAAAAAGTATCTTTTCATTACAGTTTGCAAGCACTGTCACAAGAAATTTGTTTCCATTCACGAGCATCATTCTCTTTCCATCAATAACTGGTGGGCCACTCTGCTCAAAATGCCCGGGCCGATTTTTTGTCCCAGTCCAGCCCTGGAAACTTGTATGTGTGCGCGCGCACGCAAACCGTGCGTCTCAGCACTTTGCGCATTGCACCCAACACACACACACACATACACCAATACATATATATTTATATATATATATTTACGCACACGCGCGCGCACACAAAAGCATGCGCGCGCACACAAAAGCATGCGCGCGCCTGCATGCAGCCTTTAAAATAAAGCAAACTCCACTGTGAAGCAACAAGCCCTGGTGGTCTAGTGGTAACGCGTTGCGCTGCCACTCCAAAGACGTGAGTTCAAATCTCACTTGGTTGACTTTTTTTTTATTTTTATTATATAATACGGTTATACTCCCGCACTTAATTTACTGTATAGATATTTGGGGTACAGCGTGCAAAACTGTAACTAAAGCCTATTTTTATTTTACAGAAGAGAGCCATAAGAATTATTACAAGAAAACATCACTGCCATCCATCAAATGTTTTGTTTTACAAATTGAAATTGCTAAAGTTTTTTTTTTATGATTTGGTTGACTATAATATTCTTTTATTATTGTTCAAAGCTCAGAATTTATTGTTTTGTGTGAGAAATCATTTAATATCTTATATTTTTTTTTATATGTGATTGCTATTTGAATTGATTGTTAATTTTGTTTGAAGAAGGGGCAGAAATAATGAGATTTTTTTCTTCTTCTGCCTCCTTTCATTTCATGTATTGTTTTGTTTTATAATGTGGTTTTGTAAATAATTTTCTTGTGTTTTTACAATTTGAAATGAATAAAAAAAAAAAAAAAAGTTGAACCAGGTGGGAATTGAACCCGAGTCTTTTGAGTGGAAAGCGGACGCGTTCCCCGCGGGACCACTGAGGCATTTACATCTTTTGAGGTCCAATTTCTTTTAAACAAACCACCCCTCATGAAATCCTGGCTAGACCCCTGATGAAAGGAACTCGCCGAGGTATGCAGTGGGAGGGAAGAGGGAGGGATTTATTATAATTTTTTTCATTCATTCAACCTTTATTTAGTCAGGTAAATCTTTTGAACCTCATGGGCTCATTTACAAAAGCGACCTGAATTTTTTTTTTTTTTTCATTCATTCAATTTTTTTTATAATTTATCCCCCACGTCTTGCCAAGTATAAACAAAATGCGGTTGGTGACACACACGCAATTGCATCATTGCTGGGTTCACTCAACGGGGGGTAAAAGACATGAGACAAGAGTATAAACCTAGCTTAAAGGCTGAGTTAGACTCGCGCTTTGGTCCGTAGGCTGGAGCGCGCGCGCTGCACGTGCACTGTGCCGTGCGGCGAAATGCGTTTACAGTGTCGCCTCTGTGTTTATGGTTGACGCACGGCGGCGCATGGCAAAGTGCTGTTCTTTTACGGACCAGCAGGAGGCAGTACCCTCTAAGACCTGTGCATATGTTGCAAGAAAGGTGTAGAAGAAGAAATCTACCGTAGAAGAAGAACTGTTTGAAATCACACAACAAAAACAAATAGCTTTCCGCTCGCGTGCTGAACTGTTGTCTTTATTTGCGGCTTTAATGCATGGAGTCAGCGGAGGAGAAAGCGATCACGTGACTTTTGGCGAAAAAACAAAAGAAAAGTCCGACTCCAGATCAGGAATGAAGGATAATTTAATACATTTTGTGTCACAAAACATTCCTCCATGCGTCGCGACTCCGTCTCCACGACCACAGCGGCGCAAACAGCTGCAGGCTCCGGCGTGAAGAGGGTGAAGGCTGTCGGTGAGGACCTGTCAATCAAATCGTAGCGCCCACCGCGCGCGCGCAGGGCTTGCGGAGTTTCAAAAATTCAGAGGTGCACGGCACGCGCTAATCCCCTGCGCGGGGCCAACGCGCAGGGGCGGGGACTGTGAAATTGCGTCACTTTTGGAGCGCGCACCCTCGCGCGCTGCGCGTCGCGTCAAGTATGAATCTAGCTTAAGAGAAAAGGTGATTCAGAATGCAGGGCATTTATGCTGCAGTGGACAAACGATTATTTTTAGGGATGTACCGAACCACATTTCTCACTTCCAATCCGATAATTATTAACGTAGTGTAGACCGATACCAATACTTTTCCAATCCGATACTGTTCAGGTATGTGACTCTGTATAATGAAACTTTTGCACCCAAACTATTCATTTTAACATTGTGTAAGATAAACCCAATGAAGACACTATTAAGCCTTTCAATAGGGAACCCACTGACTTTAACAGCACACCGGACAGGAGGCAATTATACCACACACATGTCCTCCTTACTCATGGTGCAGCTGAAAAAACTAAAAAAGCACTAAGCATGATGGGAAAGACAATACAGCACTCCCCTTAACCAATAAGAGAGTGGATTATAGCTGGAAAACAGATTTAGCTGGAAAACTTTTCCAGCTAAATCTGGAAAACTAAAAACAACAGTAGCTCATGGCTCACTGCTAAAGCTGGAAAACTATAAAAATGCTAAGCATTATGGGAAAGACAACAAAATCCACTTTCTTATTGGTTAAGGGGAGTGGCTGTGTTGTCTTTCCCATCATGCTTAGCACTTTTTTAGTTTTTTCAGCTGCACCATGAGTAAGGAGGACATGTGTGTGGTATAATTGCCTCCTGTCCTATGCGCTGTTAAAGTCAGTGGGTTCCCTTTTGTAAGGCTTAAGAGTGTCTTCATTGGGTTTATCTCACACAATGTTAAGAAGTGCAGTCACAGAATGTGATTGAACACAAGTGCTCTTTGAAGCTGGATCGGAAAAGTCTCGGCAGGTTTGATCCGATACTTAAATAATGCTGCTATCAGATACCGATACTGGATTGGATCGGCCCCATCCCTAATTATTTTTTTGTTCAATGCAAAGAAAAGGTTATCTGTCTCATCTGTAAAGAGGCGGTGGCGGTATTCAAAGAATACAATCTACGGCGACACTATGAATCCCGTCACAAAGACAAGTATGATAGCTTGCAAGGCCAAATGCGAGCAGACAAACTCTCAAAGCTAAAAAAGTGGACTGTTAGCTCAGCAGAATTATTATTATTATTGTTATTTGGTTATTATTTATTTAATAAATAGTGTTTATTTCCTGGATTTTTTTCTGTGAAGAACCCAGAGAGGGTTATTTGGTTATTATTTATTTTATTAATAGTGGTTATTATTAATTTTATTAATAGTGTTATTATTTATCTCCTGACTTATGTTCTGTGAAGAACCCAGAGAGGGTTATTTGATTGTGCTTTCTGGAAAACAATACATTTTTACATTTAGGCACTCCTGCAATCGTCGCACTTTTTCCTGTTACAAACTGACTCCGGCCCCCCACCAGAGAAGGGAAAAGTTATGTGGCCCTCACAGGAAAAAGTTTGGGGACCCCTGGTTTAAATTGTTCATAATTAGTTACAGAACTAGCCGTACACCAACGATTAAGGAGGATTTCTTTTTCCCTCATATAGTCAGCATAAGTCTGACTACTTCAACTTCCGGAACTTTTGTCTGTATGTTTCCGGGACTAACTCATATGCCTGCAAGATAGCTTCTTTCACTTTTGTATAATCATTAATATCATCTATCGGAAGAGATGCATAAGCATCTTGAGCTTTCCCAGTTAATTTACTTTGCAACAGTAATGGCCAAGCATGTTCAGGCCACTTAAAAGAGTGTGCATTTCTTTCAAACAGGAGGAAATACTTACGTCACTCTCATTGAATGCAGGTACACAAGAAAGATTGTTACTCACATCAAAAGTAGGCGCAGATGGTTTAGAAGGATTAGAGACACTTTCTAGCTCCTTCAGGCGTATTTTAGCATCCAACTCCATTTTTCGTGCAGCCATCTCCATTTCTTTCTCCCTTAATATGTAGCTTTTTTTATGAACATATTTCTTCACTCTGTCACTACCTCCTGACAGACTGATGTTAGCCAGGTAATCTCTGAAAAAATTAAAAAAAATATTGTCCCCTTGCTTCTCCAGGTGGTAAATAAGCATTTCTAAAAAGAAAAGGTGACCCGCCATTTTCCAGCCAATAAAAACAGAGTTTGTAACCAGCCAATAAAAACAGAGCTTGAATTTGAATCAGCCAATAAAAACAGAGCTTGAATTTGAAATTCAACAGACCACAAGGGGGCAGAGCCACATATGGCTCTGAGGGGGAGGGATCAGAATGCTTTGCCTGTTGAAAATATTTCTAACTGCTGCAGTTCTACAGAAACTGAATACTGAACCTTTAAAGCAGTTTGTTGAGCCATTTCTTTCTCCCTTAAAGGTGATATGTGTAACTTTCTGCAGAGTGCAGAACTTAGAAAAATTTTCAACAGGCAAAGCATTCTGAAATTCAAATTCAAGCTCTGTTTTTATTGGCTGATTCAAATTCAAGCTCTGTTTTTATTGGCTGGTTACAAACTCTGTTTTTATTGGCTGGTTAAGGACGGGTCACTCCCCAAGTAACAGAGAACGTTAACTAACGTTCTGATATGGTTCTTACATGGTTCTGTTAGATCACAACGTTCTTAGAACGTTCTTTGAAGGTTTTGACTAACGTTTGAACAAACCTAGATATAACGTTCTAACCTAACGTTCTTAGAACGTTCAACAAACGTTCCCTTTGCCATGCCAGTTTCTTTACACAAAGTATTTTCACACTGGTTTATTTTTCTGTTTTAAACGTTTTGTCAGTTTTTTGAAACAGCTCGAGCTGTTTTTTTATATTGTGTATATATATATATATATATATATATATATATATATATATAATATTGTTATTATTATTATTGAGCATGCATCAGGGTATTTACGTCCCACCCAATCAACGCCACTCTTGCTTATCAGGTTGCATGTGAACTTTGTCCTAACCAATCAACGCCACTCTTGTTTATCGAGGGAAGTAGCATGTCATCATATCCAACCAATCAACGCTTCGCGCGCTTCGTTCAAATGTAGCTATTTCCTGTTATCTGTTGGACAAGAAGCTGTTGTATTCAGCGCTCGTAAAACTTGCTTTTTATTAGACGTCGACTGGTCTGACTCTGGACGACGACTGGACATTCAGTTGGAAGTTGAAGGTCGGTTCTGTTTTCTTTATTTGCTAGCTGTTTTAGCTCTGTTCACATGAATGAACAAAACCTGCTGTTGCTAAAAGCTAAGCTAACAACGAGCTAAAACGGGTCTGTGTGCTGCTGAGGCAGATAATTTGAGGCAAGTAAAACACTGCAGGTTAGGTTATTCTAGCGTTTAAATAAGCCATATACTGTATGCTACGAGTTATTTTTTATTTTTTTGGCTTAGTTCCTGGATGGTTTTTCAAAGAGACAGGCCCCGCATCCTCTCGTTGTTTGCGTCTGCTAGCCAGCAGAACAATAACCGCAGCCAGGCTGAAATACTAATTTACTTTAAATACGTATTTCAGCAACATACTGTTTTTGTAGAGGCTGAAGGAAGATATATCTCATTCACGAGGTCTTGAGAGGTCTTGAGAGTCAATTACTTTCTGACAGTTTCATTAAAGATTTACTGGTACATGAGATATTTTACTAACAGACACACAGGCAGGCTAATATGAGTGCCAGACTTTGGTCGTGGTGGTGCTAAACTGTTCATAGTAACACAGCAGAGTTTGTCCCTTTGTGAATCTTTAGGATTGAATCCTCTTTATTTGTCTCCAAGTTGTCATCAATCAATGTCATCAGCATGAAAAATCTGTCAAGCACAAAGAAAGATTGTGATCACATAACTGGTTTGAAAGTGGCTGATAGGTAGTTATTTTAGATTTCTTGTAAACCTGTCTTAAAATGTAAGGGGTTCTGGACTTTGCAGGGGTCTGAAACCTGCGGCTCTGGAGCCACATGTGGCTCTTTGGTCCCTCAGCAGTGGCTCTTCCAAGCTTTGATCAAAAATAACTTTAAACTGAATTTTATTTGTTCTTATAACAACAAAAAGGGCTAGTTTTAGCAGTTTTTCCTGTCTTTTCCTTTGCAAATGTGTGAATACTAGAACTAATAGAAGGAGTAAAACATAAGTTAACTTTATTTATTCAAAGTATGATATTTAATTTTTCCACAATTAAAATAATTTACCTAGACCTGCATAGTTCATTATTTTATTTTTTAATTGGGAAAGATCACATTATTTTTCCTCCATTATGATAATCTGGTCTTTTTTAGTCTTAAAATGTCCAGCATCAACATGTGGCATGGAGGCTGCACAGTTGAAGAGAGGAAAGCTCTGCAGAGAGTGGTGAAGGCTGCACAGAAGTCTGTTGGAGTCAGTCTCCCCACCATCACAGACATTTACACCTCCAGATCAGAGAGTCAGAGTCAGAGAGAATTTATTGTCATTTGCACCGCATGTAGTACATGTGTTGAAAACGAGATTATGTACACAGGGTCCCAGTTACATCCAACAACAAATGCAAGAGAAAAACAATAATAACATCTAGGATTAACTAAGAGAGACATCAGCTAGTAATACACTAAGCCCTAATGTAGTAGAAAAACATCATTATAAACAGCAGCACGAACATGAGCAGATGGTCACAGATGAACGCAGCAACAAGAAACAGATCAGTATCAGCATGATGTGACATTTTGCAGTGTTTATTCTTATTATTTATTTATTCATGAGTCTGACAGCCTCAGGGTAGAAGCTGTTCCTCAGTCTAGTGGTTCTACATTTGATGCTCCTCAACCTCCGTCCCGAGGGGAGTGGTGCAAAGAGTGAGTGTGCTGGGTGAGTGAGGTCTTTCATGATGCAGGTGGCTCTTTTTCTGCATCTGGAGGTGTAAATGTCTGTGATGGTGGGGAGACTGACTCCCACAGACTTCTGTGCAGCCTTCACCACTCTTTGTAGAGCTTTCCTCTCTGCAACTGTGCAGCCTCCATGCCACACGTTGATGCTGGAGCACAGGACGCTCTCCACTGCACACCTGTAGAACGAGGCGAGGACTGAGCTTCTCAGATGCAGGAAAAGAGCCACCTGCATCATGAAAGACCTCACTCATCCAGCACACTCACTCTTTGCCCCACTCCCCTCAGGACGGAGGTTGAGGAGCATCAAGTGTAGAACCACTAGACTGAGGAACAGCTTCTACCCTGAGGCTGTTAGACTCATGAATAAATAAAAATAAAATAAAAAATAAACACTGCAAAATATCACATCATACTGATGCTGATCTGTTTTCTTGTTGCTCTGTGTTCATCTGTGTTCATCTGTGTTCATCTGTGACCATCTGCTCATACAAACTCATGTTCGTGCTGCTGTTTATTCCCACTATATTAGGCTTAGTGTATTACTAGTTGATGTTTTTCTTAGTTAATTCTAGATGTTATTACTGTTTTTCTCTTTCATTTGTTGTTGGATGTAACTGGGACCTCGTGTACATAATCTCGTTTTCATCTCATGTACCACATGCTGTGCAAATGACAATAAAGACTCTCTGACTCTCTTTAACTTCACATGTTCATGTTTGTGTCTCTTTCAACAGACAAAACCTGTTGGCACCTGACGTCATGGGCAGACCTGTGTCCTCTGCTCTCTCCTCACCATCCTCCTGCAGCTCCTCTCTATCATCACCTGTGCGTCACCACCTTGTGCCTACAGTGAGTTGAACTTGTTTTCTGTCAGTGTTTTCCGTTTTTATTGCAGGTCATGACCCTGCTTTAACTTCACATGTTCATGTTTGTGTCTCTTTCAACAGACAAAACCTGTTGGCACCTGACGTCATGGGCAGACCTGTGTCCTCTGCTCTCTCCTCACCATCCTCCTGCAGCTCCTCTCTATCATCACCTGTGCGTCACCACCTTGTGCCTACAGTGAGTTGAACTTGTTTTCTGTCAGTGTTTTCCGTTTTTATTGCAGGTCATGACCCTGCTTTAACTTCACATGTTCATGTTTGTGTCTCTTTCAACAGACAAAACCTGTTGGCACCTGACGTCATGGGCAGACCTGTGTCCTCTGCTCTCTCCTCACCATCCTCCTGCAGCTCCTCTCCATCATCACCTGTGCGTCACCACCTTGTGCCTACAGTGAGTTGAACTTGTTTTCTGTCGGTGTTTTCTGTTTTTATTGCAGGTCATGACCCTGCTTTAACTTCACATGTTCATGTTTGTGTCTCTTTCAACAGACAAAACCTGTTGGCACCTGACGTCATGGGCAGACCTGTGTCCTCTGCTCTCTCCTCACCATCCTCCTGCAGCTCCTCTCCATCATCACCTGTGCGTCACCACCTTGTGCCTACAGTGAGTTGAACTTGTTTTCTGTCAGTGTTTTCCGTTTTTATTGCAGGTCATGACCCTGCTTTAACTTCACATGTTCATGTTTGTGTCTCTTTCAACAGACAAAACCTGTTGGCACCTGACGTCATGGGCAGACCTGTGTCCTCTGCTCTCTCCTCACCATCCTCCTGCAGCTCCTCTCCATCATCACCTGTGCGTCACCACCTTGTGCCTAACAGTGAGTTGAACTTGTTTTCTGTCGGTGTTTTCTGTTTTTATTGCAGGTCATGACCCTGCTTTAACTTCACATGTTCATGTTTGTGTCTCTTTCAACAGACAAAACCTGTTGGCACCTGACGTCATGGGCAGACCTGTGTCCTCTGCTCTCTCCTCACCATCCTCCTGCAGCTCCTCTCCATCATCACCTGTGCGTCACCACCTTGTGCCTACAGTGAGTTGAACTTGTTTTCTGTCAGTGTTTTCCGTTTTTATTGCAGGTCATGACCCTGCTTTAACTTCACATGTTCATGTTTGTGTCTCTTTCAACAGACAAAACCTGTTGGCACCTGACGTCATGGGCAGACCTGTGTCCTCTGCTCTCTCCTCACCATCCTCCTGCAGCTC
>JBBPBX010047034.1:0-26345 GCA_038048925.1 Garcialebias charrua | reverse complement strand
TCACTAACCTACAGACTCACTAACCTACAGACCCTCACTGACCTACAGAACCTCACTGACCTACAGAGCCTCACTGACAGAACCTCACCGACCTACAGAGCCTCCCTGACCTACAGAACCTCACTGACCTACAGAGCCTCACTGACCTACAGAGCCTCACTGACCTACAGAACCTCGCTGACCTATGGAACCTCACTGACTTACAGAACCTCATAGTCCTACAGAACCTCACTGACCTACAGAACCTCACTGACCTACAGAGCCTCATTGACCTACAGAACCTCACTGACCTACAGAGCTCACTGACCTACATAGCCTCACTGACCTACAGAGCCTCACTGACCTACATAGCCTCACTGATCTACATAGCCTCACTGACCTACAGAACCTCACTGGCCTACAGAACCTCACTGACCTACAGAGCCTCACTGACCTACAGAGCTCACCGACCTACAGAGCTCACTGACCTACTACAGAAACTCACTAACCTACAGAAACTCACTAACCTACAGACCCTCACTGACTTACAGAACCTCACTGACCTACAGAGCCTCACTGACTTACAGAGCCTCACTGACCTACAGAACCTCGCTGACCTATGGAACCTCACTGACTTACAGAACCTCATAGTCCTACAGAACCTCGCTGACCTACGGAACCTCACTGACTTACAGAACCTCATAGTCCTACAGAACCTCGCTGACCTACGGAACCTTGCTGACCTACAGAACCTCATAGTCCTACAGAACCTCACTGACCTACAGAACCTCACTGACCTACAGAACCTCACTGACCTACAGAACCTCACTGACATACAGAACCTCACTGACCTACAGAACCTCACTGACCTACAGAACCTCACTGACCTACAGAACCTCACTGACCTACAGAACCTCACTGACCTACAGAACCTCACTGACCTACAGAACCTCACTGACCTACAGAACCTCACTGACCTACAGAACCTCACTGACCTACAGAACCTCACTGACCTACAGAACCTCACTGACCTACAGAACCTCACTGACCTACAGAACCTCACTGACCTACAGAACCTCACTGACCTACAGAACCTCACTGACCTACAGAACCTCACTGACCTACAGAACCTCACTGACCTACAGAACCTCACTGACCTACAGAACCTCACTGACCTACAGAACCTCACTGACCTACAGAACCTCACTGACCTACAGAACCTCACTGACCTACAGAACCTCACTGACCTACAGAGCCTCACTGACCTACAGAGCCTCACTGACCTACAGAACCTCACTGACCTATGGAACCTCACTGACACACAGAACCTCATAGTCCTACAGAACCTCACTGACCTACAGAGCCTCATTGACCTACAGAACCTCACTGACCTACAGAGCTCACTGACCTACATAGCCTCACTGACCTACATAGCCTCACGGATCTACATAGCCTCACTGGCCTACAGAACCTCACTGGCCTACAGAACCTCACTGACCTACAGAGCCTCACTGACCTACAGAGCTCACCGACCTACAAAGCTCACTGACCTACTACAGAAACTCACTAACCTACAGAAACTCACTAACCTACAGACCCTCACTGACTTACAGAGCCTCCCTGACCTACAGAACCTCACTGACCTACAGAGCCTCACTGACCTACAGAACCTCGCTGACCTATGGAACCTCACTGACTTACAGAACCTCATAGTCCTACAGAACCTCACTGACCTATGGAACCTTGCTGACCTACAGAGCCTCACTTACCTACAGAGCCTCATTGACCTACAGAGCCTCACTGACCTACAGAGCCTCACTGACCTACAGAGCCTCACTGACCTACAGAGCCTCACTGACCTACAGAGCCTCACTGACCTACAGAACCTCGCTGACCTATGGAACCTCTCTGACTTACAGAACCTCATAGTCCTACAGAACCTCACTGACCTATGGAACCTTGCTGACCTACAGAGCCTCACTTACCTACAGAGCCTCATTGACCTACAGAACCTCACTGACCTATAGAGCCTCACTTACCTACAGAGCCTCACTGACTTACAGAACCTCATAGTCCTACAGAACCTCGCTGACCTACAGAACCTCATAGTCCTACAGAACCTCGCTGACCTACGGAACCTCACTGACTTACAGAACCTCATAGTCCTACAGAACCTCACTGACCTATGGAACCTTACTGACCTACAGAACCTCATAGTCCTACAGAACCTCGCTGACCTACGGAACCTCACTGACTTACAGAACCTCATAGTCCTACAGAACCTCACTGACCTACGGAACCTCACTGACCTACGGAACCTCGCTGACCTACAGAACCTCATAGTCCTACAGAACCTCGCTGACCTACGGAACCTTGCTGACCTACAGAACCTCATAGTCCTACAGAACCTCACTGACCTACAGAACCTCACTGACCTACAGAACCTCATAGTCCTACAGAACCTCGCTGACCTACGGAACCTCACTGACTTACAGAACCTCATAGTCCTACAGAACCTCACTGGCCTACGGAACCTCACTGACCTACGGAACCTCGCTGACCTACAGAACCTCATAGTCCTACAGAACCTCGCTGACCTATGGAACCTTGCTGACCTACAGAACCTCATAGTCCTACAGAACCTCACTGACCTACAGAACCTCACTGACCTACAGAACCTCATAGTCCTACAGAACCTCGCTGACCTACGGAACCTCACTGACTTACAGAACCTCATAGTCCTACAGAACCTCACTGACCTACGGAACCTCACTGACCTACAGAACCTCACTGACCTACAGAACCTCACTGACCTACAGAACCTCACTGACCTACAGAACCTCACTGACCTACAGAACCTCACTGACCTACAGAACCTCACTGACCTACAGAACCTCACTGACCTACAGAACCTCACTGACCTACAGAACCTCACTGACCTACAGAACCTCACTGACCTACAGAACCTCACTGACCTACAGAACCTCACTGACCTACAGAACCTCACTGACCTACAGAACCTCACTGACCTACAGAACCTCACTGACCTACAGAACCTCACTGACCTACAGAACCTCACTGACCTACAGAACCTCACTGACCTACAGAACCTCACTGACCTACAGAACCTCACTGACCTACAGAACCTCACTGACCTACAGAACCTCACTGACCTACAGAACCTCACTGACCTACAGAACCTCACTGACCTACAGAACCTCACTGACCTACAGAACCTCACTGACCTACAGAACCTCACTGACCTACAGAACCTCACTGACCTACAGAACCTCACTGACCTACAGAACCTCACTGACCTACAGAACCTCACTGACCTACAGAACCTCACTGACCTACAGAACCTCACTGACCTACAGAACCTCACTGACCTACAGAACCTCACTGACCTACAGAACCTCACTGACCTACAGAACCTCACTGACCTACAGAACCTCACTGACCTACAGAACCTCACTGACCTACAGAACCTCACTGACCTACAGAACCTCACTGACCTACAGAACCTCACTGACCTACAGAACCTCACTGACCTACAGAACCTCACTGACCTACAGAACCTCACTGACCTACAGAACCTCACTGACCTACAGAACCTCACTGACCTACAGAACCTCACTGACCTACAGAACCTCACTGACCTACAGAACCTCACTGACCTACAGAACCTCACTGACCTACAGAACCTCACTGACCTACAGAACCTCACTGACCTACAGAACCTCACTGACCTACAGAACCTCACTGACCTACAGAACCTCACTGACCTACAGAACCTCACTGACCTACAGAACCTCACTGACCTACAGAACCTCACTGACCTACAGAGCCTCACTGACCTACAGAGCCTCACTGACCTACAGAGTCTCACTGACCTACAGAACCTGATCACCACTCCATGGTGAGTTCAGGTTGCTTCTATCTGGACGCAGGTATCTGCTGCCCAGCTGAAGAATGAACAGACTGAAAAACTCATTCATCACTGTAGAGATCAGACTTCTCACTGATGACTTCCATATTGTTACTTTAATGTCTCAATGTCTTGTGTAGTCTAGATGTTTTATATCTACTGACTGTGAAACTAATGCCCCTCGGGTATATTAACGGTACTTGAACTTGAACACTTGTCTTCCAGCAGTCTAATCCTATAGAAACTTGACTAAGGGACAGCTCAGAAAACCCAAGCCGACCCTGACTACAGGATTTATCAAAAAGGAAAGTCTTAAAACTGGACAATGTGTCAGTCTCATGGACAGAAACTGGAAGTTGGTTCCACAAGAGAGGAGCCTGATAACTGAAAGATCTTCCTCCTTTTCTGCTTCTGGAAACTCTAGGAACCACAAGTAAACCCTGCAGTCTGAGACTGAAGATGCTCTGTTAGGAAAATATGGAACAATAAGATCTGTAATGGAGCTAGGTTGTTGAGGGCTTTGTAGGTTGGAAGTAAGCTTTTTGAATTAGACAGGGAAACACTTTATATTCAAACAGTCTGACAGTGGCGTCTTGTTGCAGGGTCTCTGCTGGGCGATAAAACTCGTATGACGGAGCTTTCAAGAGACATGAACGCTTTCATCAGGCCGTCACCGACTTCAGGGACGCTCGGCGGGGTCACTCGAACAACCAACGAGGCCGTCGTTCTGTGCGAGGGGGCAGGATATGACATCGTCCTGATAGAAACAGTTGGTGAGGTTTACTGATCCTCAGCTGCAGGTTTTTGTCTTTTACTTTGGGATTCTTTTTCATAAAGTTAAACCGGTCGAACATTTGAGTTCAAAACAAACAACTCTGTGCGGTTGAATATTTTCTTCTTCATATTCTGTATTTGAGCTGCTTCGTACAGATAAAGTTGTCATGCTTTCGGTGCCATTCCAGTCTTGGATTGATTGAAATTTGCCCATTTTGTGGCGCCATGATAAAAAAAAACGAGTGTGACAGTCGCACGAAGTCTTTGTTGCAATTGGCAGCTCACACTTTTCCACTCACGCACTGAAGAGTGTGGTCAGTGAAGGATGGAATTATTCACTGTGACGAGTCTCGGCTCTGTTCAAGCTCATGATTATTCAAAGGCCTTGACTTAATGAACAAGTGTAAAAACACTAAAGTTCTCTCTTCTTGTTAGCTTCTTCACTGTAGAAGTACACAAATTGAATATTTAAAGCAACAGAGATGAACTTTAAACACTGCGTGGCCTTGTATTGTGGATTTGTCTGCTGATGGAGGTTTAGAGTCACGTTTATTCACTTCAGCGTTGCTGCTGTTGGTTTCAGGTGTTGGCCAGTCGGAGTTCGCTGTGGCGGACATGGTGGACATGTTCGTGCTTCTGATCCCACCAGCAGGTGGCGACGAACTCCAGGTCAGTGAAGAGGTTTTAAATCATGATTAAAGGTCCACTGACATGATTTTTTAATTTTCATAAAATTGCTCAAAATATATATATTTTATCATTTAAATATGTTCGTTTTTGCAAACAAAATGATAAATCACTTTAATTTTGCTTTAAAAGTGATTTTGAACTTCAAGCCGTGTTTAATCATGGGAAATCCGATTACACTCGAACGCACCATCTGTGATGTAACACTGGGCAGAGGGCTCTGGTCTCTTTAATAGCGGACAATTTAAAACTGGACGAATTTAAGAGAGACATAAGACATAAGACATAAGAAGGTTTTATTGACATTGCATCAATTTTCACCAATACAACGTAAATATGTAGTTACAGTCATCCAGGAGAGAGAATGAGTGCAAAAAAGCTGCAGCTCAACAAAGCACATGACATGTTTATCAACACATGATATGTTTATCAACACATGATATACTTATAGCGCGGCCGCTCATCTGTCCCCAGATGAAGGTCAAAAGCAGGAAAACAGGCAAAGACACGGGGTTTTACAGCATTGATATTAAAAAAAGATGAATCACATTTTGTCTTCAAGACACCGCGTGATCCAGTAAAAACCATATCAAAAAGCACATTTAGTTACAATAACAAATGGAGAGACGGCAGGCAAGGAGATAAGTCTGTGAGTAATTTCAGACAAACACAGAGTTCAGCAGATGTGCAGCTGGGTGTTATCTGAGGCTTCACAGAAATCTCTGGGGGGGGGGGGGGGGGGCAGCAGGTTTCTTCAGCTCCTCGCTCCCAGGAGAATGGCTTCCGACAGCCTACTTTTCAAGGACATGTACAGAAGCCAGATAATATTCTTGTTTGTTATCCAATAGACCACAGTGTTCTTTTCCACTGCCGCCATCAAGTCTGTGGTGCTGTTTCATGGCCGAAAAAAATCCAAATATGTGGTTCCGCTCCTCTCCGCTCTATGAGCTCCCATCTGTCCCTTGATTGATCCGGGGTGGCTGTAAACAAGTCCCAAAACGCACAGCAGGTCCGCGGTGATCCACCACCGCTCCAAGCGAGCGATTGAGCTCATACAACAGCTGGGATGAGGAGCTCACGGCCCGGTTCAGAGAATTTTGCTGATCAGGCAGTGCCGACAGCGCGCTGATAGCTGCCGAAGCCTCCCTCAGTTTCCAGTAACAAACAACTCCGCTTACGCCAAAAAACAGAGCAGTTGCTACCAATAATCCAATAATCCACAAATCCTCCACGTCCTCGACACTTAAGACGGTCAGACACATGGGCTGCCACTGACCCCACGAGTCCATCACGTATCCAGCCGCGTGTGTGTCGGAGGGACAGACAGCTTCTCCTGGCACGGTCCGCTTCGTGGAAAAAATCTTATCCATTGAAGAAACAGCCCAATTTATTAATTCCATATTGGTTCGAGTGAGCGCTGAAGGGTCGCAGACGAGACGAAAAGCAAGCAGGGAGTAGGAAAAACTTAGGGAGGGAAGAGCAGAAAGATATGCGACCTGCCTTGCCGAGTGCCGGAAGTAAGACTATTTGTCTTCATTTTGGGAAGCAGAAAATAGTTTGGGTGATGGAACAAGAAACAACAGGATCTAATTTAGGTCTGATGCTGTATCAGACTTACCTTCATGTCGAGCTGCTCATACCTGCGCACTGTGACAAGCCCAGAGCTCTGCCCAGTGTTACATCACAGATGGTGCGTTCGTGTGTAATCGGATTTCCCATGATTAAACACGGCTTGAAGTTCAAAATCACTTTTAAAGCAAAATTAAAGTGATTTATCATTTTGTTTGCAAAAACGAACATATTTAAATGATAAAATATATATATTCAGAGCAATTTTATGAAAATTAAACAATCATGTCAGTGGACCTTTAAAACCTAGAACAAAGTTGTTTGTGGTAAGTTAACACTCAGTTCAGTTACATTTGCATCATTTCATACCACTTACATTTTCCTCTACATTTTAGAGGGTGTCTTTTTATTAAACTACAGGAGTACGAGAACAATAAAATGTTTAAACTTATGCTAAGATTGGTTCCACATGCCCAACCAGACTTTTATTAAACAAAATGTGCACAGACTTTAAGTTTAGTTTTCATCTTGAGACAATGGATCAGGTTACACCAAAGTTCATGCTCAATTATCCAAATATAAAATCTAACAATGTTCAGTGTTGATGGGGAGTTGACTGTCATCCATCCATCCAACCATCCATTATCTTCCGCTTGTTCCGATGTCGTCGTCTCTTTCCACAGCCACCTCTTCCAGCTTTTCTGGGAGGACCCAAAGTGTTCCCAGGCTAACTGAGAGAAATAGTCTCTCCATTATGTCCTGGGTCCTCCACAAGGTCTCCTCCCAGTCGGACATGCCCGAAGCATCTCCCTAGGGAGG
This sequence comes from Garcialebias charrua, assembly GCA_038048925.1. Lineage (NCBI taxonomy): Eukaryota > Metazoa > Chordata > Actinopteri > Cyprinodontiformes > Rivulidae > Garcialebias > Garcialebias charrua. The sequence goes on along the minus strand of JBBPBX010047034.1, from coordinate 18,589 downwards.
CGCCCAACCCAGGGAGCATCCTTACCAGATGCTTGAACCACCTCAACTGGCTCCTCTCGATGTGGAGGAGCAGCGGTTCTACTCCGAGTCCCTCCTGGATATCTGAACTTCTCACCCTATCTCTAAGGGAGAGTCCAGCTACCCTGCAGAGGAAACTCATTTCAACCTCCTGTATCCACAACCTCGTTGCTTCGATCACTACCCAGAGTTTGTGACCATAGTTGAGGGTAGGACTGGTAAAATTGGTAAACAGAGAGCTTTGCCTCACAGCTCAGCTCCCTCTTCACCACAGCGGACCAGCACAGAGTCCACAATACTGCAGACGCTGCACCAGTCCGTCTGTCAGTCTCACGCTCCATTTTCCCTCACTCATGAACTTGTGTCTTGAAAATATAACTACAAAATGTTTGTCTCTTTAAACCTCACTAAAGCAGTTGTCAGCCATAAATGCTAGAAAGATTGAGTTGCACAAGTGAAAGCCACACTTGGATCTCTCCATCACCGTGTGCACAGATCTTCAGGTGATGTGTGTAGACATGACTTCTGTTTAAAGTTGTTTTCAGTCGTTCTCTAATGCAAACTCTCTCCTCAGGGCATCAAGAGAGGCATCATTGAGCGGGCCGACTTGGTGGTGGTGACGAAGTCAGACGGTGATTTGCTAGTTCCAGCCAGGAGGATCCAAGCTGAATACACCAGTGCACTCAAGCTGCTCAGGAGGAGCTCTGCTTTGCCACTGGTAAGTGCCGCTCCACTCGGCTCGCCTCTTCTCGGTTCATCTCAGGTGTAGGTGATTTGCTACTACAGTGGAGGCTGGCCTGTTTCCCCGCTCTGTGGGTGGGATCGTAACTGGTCTTCTCTCTCTGTACATGTGTTCATTTCTTGTGGCGCTGTCCGTCAACACGATGAGGAAGTGGAGGTTCAGATTTACCAAATTTTCCGGCCTATAAGTCGCAGTTTTTTAAAACTAATTTTCATGTCCTGCGACTTATGGGGCGAAGCAACATATTTATGGAATTTTTCCTATATTTTTAGACCAATTTTTGGCTGAGATATGACAGTTTCCATTCATTCTGACGAAAAAAATGGAGCAGTACCACTTTCGGCCGCTAGGGTCCACCGACCGTTCCCAGCTCATGTGTCCGAAAAAAGCCTCCTCTGCTCGGACTCACTCTGTCGCAGCCCGGCCTCCTGAACTCTGGAGGTAGGTCTGAACTAGTGTTTGTTAGCAAAATAGCTCATGAACCACACAACAGATTTTGATGAAACTTACAGAAAGTAATCACTGGATGGATATTTACAACCCATTAGCTGTAGGAAGATGTTTGAGCTAAAATTCGATTTATTTATAATTTATTTTCGCAGCGCGCGACCGTTTGAAAGACGTCAAAGCGAAACAATTTAAATCCAACTGATTTGACCATTACGTGAATTTATTAAGGAAAGCTTAAGCTAAGACACACTTTTACTATAATGTCAGCCAAGAAATATATATTTTTAAGTGTTTATTTTGCTAAATTTCAAAGAAATAAAGCCGTCCCACCCGCGCGGGTGCACGTAGCAAAACTACTTCTTAAATCCAGCAGATTTGACAATGACGTGCATTTATTAAGGAAAGGTTAAGCTAAGACACATCTTTGCTATAATTTTCAGCAAACAAATAATTGTTTTTACCATGTCAATCTTGTTAAAGTCCGTCCGTGCACGTTCCTGTGGCCGCCATATGCAGCAGGGCGGTGATGCGTAACATACGCGACGCGTCAGCGGTGACGCATAATAGATGCGACGTATACGGAGGTGCGACATGTTTATGGATTTTTCCAATTGAACATATTGGGCTAAAGCAACTTATGGGGCGGAGCGACTTAAAGGGCGGAAATTACAGTAGTTTGCAGGTCATCCAGTGACTTACCGAACTTGCTGCCGTGTCGCATCGGTCCAAAAATGTCGAATAAAGTGGAAAAATCCATCCATATGTTGCATCGCTGTATAAGTCGCATCTATTACACGTCACTCACCGCTGACAACCTGGAAACATGGGCCGGTGTTGTGCCAAAAATTGATTGGCTGGCAAATGGCAGCAGCTGGAGCATGCATGGGAGGACTTTAACAAGAATTTAACAAGATTAACACTTAAAAACAATTATTTGTTTGCTCGACATTACAGCAAAGTTGTGTCTCAGTTGAACTTTTCCTTAATAAATGCACTTTAATGGTCAAATCAGCTGCATTTCTCCTGGGCGGTGCGGTGAAATGAAGCTGATTTGTCGTTTACTCCAGGAGTTCCAGAGCGAGATGAAGGTGGCTCTATGGCAAGTCAAGTGTCTCATTAATAGCCACTTTTACCTGTTAATGATACACTTGGCTTGCCATAACGTTCGAGGGCCCTCTTGTTGCTGAAAATAGTCGTGTTCAATATTTTCCATGTAAGAATTTTTTCATTCATTCAACCTTTATTTAAACAGACAAGTCACATTGAGCCTCAAAGACTCATTTACAAGTGAGATCTGTTGGACAGACAATGAAAGTGGTGAAAAATGACAGATAGGGTTTGGAGACAAAAAAATTCCTGACACATTTATGACCTCAGTTTGAAGGTCAAAAATGTTGTAATGAAAAAAAATCTTGCACATAATGACACCGACATTACGCAGAGGGGCTGGGGGGGACTCAAAGCGGTGAGCAGCCAGCACGCAGAGATGTACTGCAGAGTTCAGATAGAATCACTCAGTTCATATAAAGGTAGTCCTCGACTTACGACGTTTCGTGGTAACGATGCACCTCCCATTAAAAAAGAAAAAAAATTATTTTGAATTTTTTTATTTTGAAGCCGATTTACACAGTTTCCAGTTAAGCTGCGGAGGCTACAGCTTGCCCTGTACTCTCTAAAAAAGCTAAGTATGGTCCTTTGGACATTCAAAAAACAAAACAAAACTTGTTGGAGCAAGCTGGACAGGCAGCAGCTGTGGAAAAGTAGCTGTTTTATGGACAGCGGTTTTACAACGTAAACAAATGGAGAATCCAGAGGAGGGACGGAGGAAATGGCTTCACCAGCATTCCAGAGTAGGAAATTAACTCTTTTTCCCCTTCATTATGGCTCTGAAATGTATGTGTTTTTTGATAATTATGTAGGGTACTGTGTTAGGATAGGCTAAGTGCTTGGTAAAATACAGTACTGTACGTATAAGGTGCAGTTTGGACATATGTTTCGAGTTACGTTGAAATTCGCTTTAAGACGAATCGTAGGAACGGAACTCCATCGTAAGTCGAGGACTACCTGTACAGTATTCCCTCTGGAGAGATCTGTGCACAGTCATGGGGGTGGGGGGGAGCTGCCGAGGACGGCCAGAGGTGAATCCAGAGTCCTGAAATGATGAAAGAATGTTTATTCAGCTGGGCTCCTCTGAAAAGTCTGTGGAATTCCTCAGTAGAAGGTTTGGGAGGGTGAGAGCGTCAGGTTTACAAAACTTCTCAGGCGTGTTGAGATAAGACGGCCTGTCAAGGCCAGTCGGGGAGCCAAATTTCAGATAAACACGATTGTTTTGGGAACAGGCAGAACTTTAATGACATCTACCTTCAGTCTGTGTCGGTCCACTCACTTCCAAAATGTCCAAATTAAAATGACCAAACAAATGGAACATGCCTGAGAAAATCCCAGAGATCTAATCCATTCAGCCAAAAGTCTGGGTTCTCGAGACATGAACCAATTCATCATGTAAGACAGGCAGCCTGACCAGGTCCAGATTAGCCGCCGACATCTTCCTTGTGCTAGACCAGGAACCAGCCAAATCCAAAAAGCAGGAACCAGTTATCATAAATCCAATTAAATATGTGTCCTTAAGATCCACAGATGACAGCAGAGATAGACACGTCATCAAGTCTTCCAAGTCGATGAGATATCCAGCTGTGTGCATGCCAACAGGGCAAATCGGCTCGCCTACAGCCTGTCTTCTTTTTGAAGAAATGTTATCAGTTGTGTTGAGGGACCAACTGACCAAATTGAAGTCCATAGTTATGATTCTGAAGATTTTGTAGAAGAGAGGCTCTCAGACAGTTTCACAGACAAGACAAAGCAAAAGCAAAGTGGAGACCGAGAGGAGACGTCCGCCCTTGAGAAGAGCAAGTGTTAAATGAAATCATCAGATCTCAACCAAACACTGGATTATAAATATGGGAAAAAAACATAAATATGTTGCACTGCTTGTCCTGCAAGTCGCAGGGCAAGCTAATTTATGCAAAAAGCTGCGATTTATACATAGAAAAATACGGTAGTTCCGCCGACCAATCAACATCTGCTGTCTGCTTACGTCAGAACTGAGCCTCGGAGCGCACGCTTGGAACTCAAACAAGATGCTCCCATAAACTGAGCTGAGTTGGGGTGGAGACCGAAGGTGGGGCGGCCCTTAACTGATGGAACAAATAGAGAGAAAGTTACAGTAACCTGAAATAAACAAATGTAGAAGCTCCTGGTAGCAGCTGAACTGAGCAAATATATAAAAGCCCAGGTTGAAGACGCTGTCTGGCATGTACCATTTTAAATAAAGATTTCACTCGACTGTTCAGACTGTGTGGAGGATGACTGTCCGTGTGTGTGTTTGCTAAGGTCTATTAGCTGTCGTTCAGCTGTGTGTGTGCATGCACTGATGGTTGCAGAAGTAAAGTTTTTGTTTCACACATCTTGTTCCTGTTCCTCAGGTGATGCGAGCATCCTCACACACGTCAGAGGGGATCCCAGAGGTCTGGGCCAGGATGCAGTCGTTCAGAGATGCTGCGTTGGCCGGCGGGGAGCTGCAGCGCCGGCGGAGGGACCAGCAGAAAGTTTGGATGTGGAGTTTGATCCAGGAGAATGTTCTCAGTCATTTCCATAATCACCCGAGAGTCAGGGAAGCTCTGCCCCACCTGGAGGAGCAGGTCACCAGAGGAGATCTCTCTCCAGGACTGGCAGCGGACCTGCTGCTCAAAGCTTTCTCTGAATCATCTTCTTAGTGAACCAAGTTCACCTTGTGAGGAGGATTCATCCTGCATGGCTGATCAGTGAGAGTCTGAGGCACAGCAAACATCTGGCTCATTTCTCTTGATTAAAAACTGCTAGATGGAACAACTTTAGTTTTTTTTAAATCACTTGAAGAGGAGAGTTCTTGGATAAAAAGACCCAGGAGCAGCAGGAGGTTTAAATCAAACACTTTCTACTTCACTACAGACTCTGATGAACTGTTTAGGATAAATAATCTAATTAGGGGCTTATTGCTCTTTAATCATTATCATCATTCTTCATTTTTACAAACAGGGTCATTATTTAGTGAAGCTTGTGGATCCTGTGTAATTATCACCATATAGTAAAATAGCTGTGATAAGCTGTTTTAACAGGCAGTCTATCCAATTTTACTCTTATTGACTTAACTTATTGTTTTTGAACTGCCATGAACACATTTTTATCTCGGAAAGCAACAAATCTTGTAAAGATGTTTTGAAATAGTTCAAAAGCTCTACATTAAAAAGTTATTTGAATATAAAATCAGTTTAAACAACAGTTCTGTCAGTGATGGCTGCAGCTCTTCTCTTGTTTTTGCTCATATTAAAAGTGGAGGTGGTTCATGTTTCCTCTACAGTTATTGTGTGTCAAAGAGGAAATGACATTTATTTTCTCCAGAGCCAGAAATGTCTGTTGGGTTCCCTCGAATGTGTTCGTCACTGCGTGCTCGCTTGTAATTCAGGTACTTTAATATTTTAGAATTAACTTCACATTTCTCTGCTGTCTTGGATAATCTAAAGACATGGAGACTTCTCACTCGTGATGAAGATTGTACAGCAGTTCCACTGGAGCTGCTGGATATCTTTCTTTTCTTTCTTTTTTTTTTTTTTGAAATATGCAGCTTTGATCACTATAGGTCAGTGAAACCAAAGATTTTTAAAATTTATTTCATTTCAAACGGTTAAAATTTCAACAAAACATAAATAAAAGCATAAACATTTCCAGTAAAATATTCTGTAAATAAAACAAAAATGTTTGAAAAGGGAGCAGGAAGAAGCAAAAGCTTATCCAGTCCTGTCCCCAGGTTTACAAAACAATTCTGGTGAGTCAATAAATACATAAATACTCATACATGCATGTATTACCGGTACTATGCATGCAGACATGCATAGCTACGTATACCTACACAGATTAACAGTTGGAATAACATCCGTTTGTCTCAGTTTTTTTTATACATATTAATTTTGTACTTATATTTTCCCTTGAACTGTGCAATATTTTTACTTCTTCGTCTAAGCCATTTTACAAAATAACTGCACGAACTGAATTGAGAAGTACATTAAAACTTTTTTTTATTTTTTTGTTACCATGTTTAAGAGGCAATGGCCAGATGTCAAAAACAATTTTCTGGTGTCGACTTGTAGGAAAATGCTCATTTGCTTCTGTCTGTGGATGAGCCTTTTAAAACACTACTATGAAACAAGGCTTAAAAAATAAATAGTTAAGAATAAAGAAATAAAAACTAAAAACACTGCAATAAAAAAAAGAACAAATAATTACCGTATTTTTCAGACTAGAAGGTGCAATTAAAATCCTTTCATTTTCTCAAAAATCGACAGTGAGCCTTATAATCCGGTGCGCCTTAGGGTCCGAAAAATACGGTAGTTAAAAATTAACCATAAGTGTAGTTTGTTGTATTAATCGTATCTAAATTATACAACTTTTGCTAACTACTGTAGTTCTGTAACTAATCAATATTTAGGTTTTTATTGTCAGGTGTTGTTTTAAATGGTTAGGGAAATGTAATAAATACATTAAAAGTATAAAGCCCTGACTTCAGAATGCAAAGAAGATGGAAGTGCCTAATATCAATAATTAAAATAAAATAGATTAATTATCTGAAAGTGAGATAGTTGCATGACCAACTAGCCAGTTTAGCCAGTGTTAAGAAAAAAAAATACAGCTTCACATTTATGGATGTTCATGTTTCACAAATGTTCTCGTTACAGCTTAAAGGAAAAACAAATAAGATTTTACTGGTGCTGGTCATAAAATTATAATATGAAAAAGTTGATTTATTTCAATAATTCCATTCAAAAAGTGAAACTTGTATATATTATATTAATTCATTACACACAGACTGATATATTTAAAATGTTTATTTATTTTAATGTTAATGATCATAACTGACAAGTGACAACTAATGAAAACCCCAAATTCAGTATCTCAAAAAAATTAGAATATTGTGAAAAGGTTCAATATTGAAGAAACCTGGTGCCACACTCTAATCAGCTAATTGACTCAAAACACATGCAAAGGCCTTTAAATTGTCTCTCAGTCTAGTTCTGTCGGCTACACAATCATGGAGAGGCCTGCTGACTTGACAGTTGTCCAAAAGACGACCATTGACACCTTGCACAAGGAGGGCAAGACACAAAAAGTCATTGCTAAAGAGGCTGGCTGTTCACAGAGCTCTGTGTCCAAGCATATTAATAGAGAGGAGAAGGGAAGGAAAAGATGTGGTAGAAAAAAATGTACAAGCAATAGGGATAACCACACTCTGGAAAGGATTGTGAAACAAAAACCCATTCCAATATGTGGGGGAGATTCACAAAGAGTGGACAGCAGCTGGAGTCAGTGCATCAAGAACCACCACGCTCAGACGTATGCAAGACATGGGTTCCAGCTGTCACATTCCTTGTGTGAAGCCACTCTTGAACAAGAGACAGCGTCAGAAGCATCTTGCCTGGGACTGCTGCTGAGTGGTCCAAAGTTCTGTTCTCTGATGAAAGTACATTTTGCATTTCCTTTGGCAATCAAGGTCCCAAAGTCTGGAGGAAGAGAAGAGAGGCACAGAATCCACGTTGCTTGAGGTCCAGTGTCAAGTTTTCAGTCAGTGATGGTTTGGGGCGCCATGTCATCTGCTGGTGTTGGTCCACTGTGTTTTCTGAGGTTCAGAGTCAACGCAGTTGTCTACCAGGAAGTTTTAGAGCACTTCATGCTTCCTGCTGCTGACCAACTTTATGAAGATGCAGATTTCATTTTCCAACACAGTGTCAAAGCTACCAGTACCTGGTTTAAGGACCATGGTATCCCTGTTCTTAATTGGTCATCAAACTCCTGACCTTAACCCCATAGAAAATCTATGGAGTATTGTGAAGAGGAAGATGTGATACACCAGACCAACAATTCAGAAGAGCTGAAGGTCACTATCAGAGACACCTGGGCTCTCATAACACCTGAGCAGTGCCACACACTGATCCATTCCATGCCACGCCACATTACTGCAGTATTCTAAGTACTGAGTGCTGTACATGCTCATACTTTTCAGCTGGCCAACATTAAAAAAATATTTTTTTTAAAAATAAAATTGGTTTTAAGTGTAGTGATACAGGTCCTCATGCTTGACCTTCAAGTACACCTTTTCACATCTCTCTGAAACTCTGAGTGTTACACTTTTCTTGAGCTCTGAAGAAGACAAGTGGACACTATTTTGTTACAATTATTTTGAATTAATGGACACCAATCAATCAGAAAGAACTTTCTTTTAATGTGTGTTAATTCAGAATTGATCAACAGTATACTTTTGTCATTTAATGATGATCTGTTACTTGCATGAGTTTGACCCTTCTGCTGGTTTATTCTTCAGTACAGTAGGCTTTGAATCTAAGGTACAAGTCAGGGAAACTTTTAACTTCCTTCTCTGCTTTGTCTATCAAGTTAGCCATAATATTCTCTGTACCAACAAGCGCCATCTGGCCGCTTATGTAAACAGTTTTTCTGTTGTCCTTCATAGACCTTCCACTATGGGAATGAAAAATCCCTCCTTTATTTTGTTAAACCAGCCAGTAGCCATTCAGGAGGTGGGCAGACTCCGCCCTCCATATAAAGTCTTACTTCCGTTTTGACTTTAGTGCAAAGAGGGACCACTAACTCAACAACTGGTTTTCTCCTCTGGAAAAAGCTGGAAACGTGGTGGTCATTGTGTCAATTAGACCTACGTTTCTCAGCAGAGTTACAGTAAAGCCTTGCTGTGACTCACTCACTCATTTCTGAAAGAATTTGTTTTCTGAAAGTTTTATTTTGAAACTCAGCCAGGACGTTGACCTTGTTTCCTGCCGAGAGAGGCGAGTTTCCTCGTATCGTGGAATCAGCACACACACGCTGAAGTTTCAACTGGACGGCTGTTGGACAAAACAATCCATTGAGTGTGTCCAGATACTTCTCAACTCTTATCTACAGAGACAAAGCGTCAACAGGTAAAGAGTCGTGGATGTGGGCTGAGCGTGCGGGAGCCCAGCTGTAACTCGTGTGGGGAAAAGTGTCACCCTGTCATTTCAAAATAATTACCTTCCGTTAAACTTAGCTTTCATTTCATCCTATTTCTTCTTCCTTATTATTATTTTTCATAAGCCATTAATCTTTTAAGTAAATGTGCCAACAAGACATTTAACCCTAACTTGTCTGTTTGTTTAATTTGAATTCTTGTCTACAGTAGTTATTAAATCAGAACTAATCTCGATACAATGTTTAATGTACTTTTATGATTGTCTCAATAAAAGGTCTATCTTTTGGTGGATCAACATAAGTTGACGTCTCTCGTGAAATTACATTTTGTTCAGTCACAACAAAGCAATTTAAGCCGGAAAAAGAGTGAACTCGTGAATACTGATGATAGATGTGTGTAGATAAAATCTGCTCAAACCTTTCATCTAAAACATAGGTAAGTCAGTAAACTGACCAATTTTTCCTATATTATTACATTTGGTGGACCTGTAAGTGTTTAATTACACTTATATTATTACATAAGTAATATTCTAATTTTCTGAGATACTGAATTTGGGGTTTTCATTAGTTGTCAGTTATAATCATCAAAATTAAAATAAATAAACATGTGAAATATATCTGTGTGTAATGAATGAATAGAATATACAAGTTTCACTTTTTGAATGGAATTACTGAAATAAATAAACGTTTTCACAATATTCTATAATGTTATGACCAGCACCTGTATATGACGAATAAAAGACATAAACCTAAAAAAAATACAATGATTAAAAAATGTCATTGAAATATTTTGACCCAATATTTTGCTGCTGTTTAACTGAACTAATAGTGGTGGTGCGTAAAACCAAGAACACATTTTACACAGGTTTTTTTTTTTCTTTTGGTAAAAGGATGAAAGTATAGCAATAGAAACAGAATTTGTCATTGATTTTAAAAAGTCCTTCGTGTACTGTGCTTACTGTGTGGTAGATGTGTATTTCATTTGAGCCTCTACTGTGAATATGTGTTAGTGTTAAACCACTAGAGGTCTCCCAGACACTGCTCAGCTTCGACTTCATTAGCCTAATGACCAGACACACCACACCATACCCCTCTCCTCTTTATGGCCCCGCCTCCTGCCCTCCATTCATTCTTCATGGAGGTTGTGCAGGGTCACCCAGAGGTGAGGACATCAGCAGCTGCCACTCTCCTGGAGCACATACTGTACTGTAGTCCCTAACACCCTCCTTACTCCACTGTCTCCTCACTGTAAAAAACAAGAAGCAAGGAGCAGTACTGTACAGCTCACGACCTCAACAACGTTCTGAAAACGCTCCAGGTTTTACTGTATATGGAAAAAAAATAATCAGGTGAATTCTGTACTTTTTTTTTTCCACGTCTTTGTCAGTAAGCTTTGGAAATATGAAGTGTAAGCCACCTCCTCCCCACACTGCTGGACGCACTCCCAGGTCGCTGCTTGTTTGCTCCCGTCTGCATACGAAAGAAGAATGTCCCCTGAATGCAGATGGATTCATTAGGTCTGAGTAACTCCCTTCTCCTCCATCATGCTGACACACACACACACACACACACGGCTGTACAAAAAGGGAACAGTGAGTCCTGCAGCTCTCCGCACACACTCCCAGGCATACACGTATACACACAGTTATCATCAGTGTAAACAACACCATGCGGTTTCACTAAGGGAGATTAAATGAAATGCTGCGGCCTCGCATTTGGCCATTTTAGCCTAAACACTGAGCCTGGGCCCATGTGTTTGGCATTTTGCTTGATCTCTTGAATGTAAGCACAGGACAGAGACTGGCACTTTGATGAGGTTTTTTCTTCTTCTGTGTAATAGAGGGGCTTAGGTTGACAGAATTTCTTTGTGTCAGCAGACTACAGTAAAGTAAAAAAGGCTTCCCTGCTGCAGGACAAATCTAAACGCGGTGCCCTCTTACTGCTTTCATTTTCAACCCCCCCACCCCCAGCAAAGTCCAATGTGAGCACTCTTAGCTGAGCAGCTAAAAATGTCAAAGCTTGGAAACACATCTGTGTTTGTGTTGGTTTACAGATGTTTTGATTGCTTTCTGCTAAGATCGGGGAGTGAAGGGATACCTGACACAGGAAAATGTCAGACTGCTACCTGGTTGATTTGGTAGTCACATGTAGAGCGACTGCCGGTCATGGGACACTGATCTGAACAGCCTCAGCGTTTGCTCTGCTGCTCACAACATAACTGCACACTCCCCCCCACTCCTTCTCCTAACACTCAGCTGTTAGATCAGCCATTTAACTCTCCACCTACACATGTTGTACACACTTGTATCCTGTCACACTCAAAGCAGATCTACATATTTGATTCTGATTGAGGTTGTGGCAGGGGAGATCGTGGTCAGACAGCATCGGATGGTTGACTATTGTAGGGAAAAAGGGAAAATCAGAGAAGAAGACTAAATGGTGGAAGATGAAGAAGAAGGAAGAATGTTGTGAGAAATTCAGATAGTAGCTGTTAAAGGCCCTGGGTGGTAAGAAAGATCTTCCAAGTGACTGGACTACTACAGCAACAGTAATTAGAGAGACAGGTAGGAAGGTACTCGGTGTGTCATCTGGACAGAGAATGGATGATAAGGAAACCTGGTTAGTGAAGTGCAAGAAGCTATTCAGAGAAAGAGATTAGACAAGAAGAAATATGACAGTGAGAGGACTGAAGACAGGATTACAGGGATGCAACGTAGAGCAATGTGAATTTTCTTTTATGTATTCATAATTTTCATTCTCGTTAGTAATAACTAGAGATAGACTGGCAAGTTTGATCTTTGTCTACAGTAATGAGAGTGTTGCGCTGATCCTCTACATCAAAAGGAGTCAGCTGAGATGAAGACTTCAAATCAGGATGACTCCTAGTTCCCTCTGTTTGGAGGTTCAGTACAGGTGGTCCCCGACGTACGAGCACATCGACATACGAGGTTCCGGACTTACGAGCTGACTAACGAACAGTAAATTTGTACAGAACATACACAGGGTCTCCGCGGGGTTGTAAAAGATATTAAAAGGTAGTAAATAAAACTAACCCAAATTACAGCCATTAAAAAGTATTAAAAAGTAATAAACGTCATCTGACGAGGTATTAATTTTTAAAAAACCTACGCAACTATATTTTTCCCGTTCTATCGGCAAAAAAAAAAAAATCCTGTGAATTTATTTATCTTTTCTAATTTTATGTTCGAGTAGGACCTTAGCAAAATCAATGACATCATATTGTCTTGTCAGTGCGCGTTCGCGCTTAGGGCCTACAGAGCTTCCAGAACTAACATGGGGAAATATAAGTTTTCAGACCTCTGGTTAGAGGACGCCAGATTCAGAGACTGGCTTCAGCAACAGCCGAGAGGCTTATTGTCATGTCCGTAAAAAGAAACAGGAAGCAGGAACGCGACTTTCTCCAAAATTTAACAAGAAAAGCACCTAAACACTTATTTGTTAGCTCAAAATAATAGCAGAGGTGTGTCTCAGTCTATCGTTTTCTTAATAAATGCACTTTAATGGTAAAATTCGCCGGGGTATTACAGCTGGATTGACTGTTCCAAGCAGAGAGCAGAATGAAGATGGTGAGAGTATGGCAGGCCGATTGAGCAGCTACAGATGCTAACAGCTACACATGTTAACAGCTACACATGCTAACAGCTACACATGCTAACAGCTGCAGATGCTAACCGAGTGAACTAATGTAACCGGATCCTTCCTGCGTTGTGCTGGTTTTATGAATTTAACAGACCGTGACACGGTTTATCTTTAGTCAGGATAGCGGTTTATTCTGGTGAAATAACACACACACAACACCGTGTTACCGACTGCCCTGTTCCAAGTCTCTCCCACAAGACAACGTGACAAAAGGGCGAATAAACATTCTTATAAAACGTACCTGGTGAAATAACACACACACAACACCGTGTTACCGACTGCCCTGTTCCAAGTCTACACAAAACAAAAATGCATGAAAATTAACTTAATGAATCTATAAATAAGCTGAATATATTTACATGACAAATAAACAGCACGTACCTCTCCCACAAGACAACGTGACAAAAGGGCAGAGTCTCAGAGGTGCAACCAATTTAAAGACAAAATCACAGAAGAAGAAATAAAAGGGAGGGGCTTCTGATCTTAAAGTAACACGGCGAAAATAATGACAGTGGTGTTTCAGTCAGGTAATAATACAATAATACAACAATACAAAAATACTTTTTGTGTAATTATAACACAAGAGAAATACAACCAGGTTACATTTACCCCCCTAGAATTACACAAAAATAAAAAAACAGTGTCAGACAGTACCAGTACAAATATTTTGTGTTCTGTAACAAAGTAATACTTCAACATAACAGCTACCCTACAATAGGGTCAGGAGACCAGAGATCGTTCTCATGGTATTCCATGGACAACAAGAGGTGCCTTTTACACCCCCCCTTATACAGAATGAACACAAATGGTACTGAAGCTTATGCAAACCAAAAATAAATAAATAAATAAAAATAAAGTAAATGATCCTAGTCAAAGGTAGGAATCATACACAAAAATTTGAAAACTCACACATCAATAACAGGTTGAACCATATCCTTGTTATACAATGCCTCAATGACAGCCATGGATTCTATCAAGCGACAGACTGGTTTAATAACCCTCCCAAAACGTGAAGTTAGGCGGTGAACAACATCCCCTCCCACTCTGTCTGGAGGATGAACAACACTAACATCGTCAGGAAGATGAGGTAAGGAACCAGCAGTCGCCAGTACTCCAGTGTCCATAGAGGAGTTCTCTGAGTCATGAGGCAGGTCATTATTTACAACTGATGCAGCCGAGGACACATCCTGAACCCATGATGCAGTACGATCCTCCCCATCACTGCAGGATAGGGAGTCTGGTAGGGAAGGCTCAGCAAAAACAGCACTAGGGGCCTCGCTAAGACATTCTGTTTCGTGTAGGTCAGAAACCGGAGGAACTCCAACCACACTGTCAGCATGGCGGTTCACATTGCTGTCCAGGGTCATTCCCACAGGTAAAAAGTTCACATCAAGAAGGAGGTTGCGATGCACCACACGCTCATTGCCATGCCGATCTCTAATTCGGTAAATGTGGAGAGCAGGTTTGGATGCAACCACCGTGTACATCACAGGCTCCCATTTATCAGAAAGCTTCCGCTTTCCTCTGGCTCCCTTGTTCGCCACCAAAACCTGATCTCCAACTGACAGAGGGTGACCCTTGGCTCTCTTGTTGTACTGGTCACATTGATGTTTCTGCTCTGCACTGGTGCTCTTTTCAGCCATTAACATGGCAGAACGCAGATCTTCAACCAGTGATTTGACATAAGAGTGGTAGTCGCAAATGGCATCATCGTGAAGAACGTTCCGAAAAACAAGGTCAACAGGCAGCCTGGGAATCCTCCCAAACATCAGGTAAAATGGCGCAAAGCCAGTGGTCTCATGAACTGTGCAGTTGTAAGCGAAAGTCAGAGACTGGATCATCTGAGGCCATTTGTGCTTCGAACGTGGAGGAAGAGATCTTAACATATTGCCCAGGGTGCGATTGAATCTCTCTGCAGTCCCGTTACCCATTGGGTGGTAGGGTGAGGTGCGCGATTTACTGACACCACTCAGCTCCAAAAGCTCAGCTAGCAGCTCACTCTCAAAATTTGCACCCTGATCAGAGTGAATGCGCTGAGGGAAACCATAAACGCAGAAAAACCCATCCCATAACTTCTTCGCAACTCTTTTAGCGGTTTGGTCATGACACGGGAACGCATGTGCTAATTTTGTGAAGTGATCTGTGATCACCAGAACATCCACAGACTTGTTGTTGCTGTCCTCAGCCGACCAGAAATCAATGCACACCAGCTCCATCGGAGCACTGGTTCTGATGTTCTCCAGAGGGGCTCTCACAGCAGGCTCTGGGGTTTTGCTGAGGACACATCTGGGACATTTTCTCACAAAATCCCGCACATCCCTTTCCATGTCATGCCAAAAGAAGCGATGGCGAGCCAAGGAGAATGTTCGTGGCTGGCCCTGATGACCTGCATTATCATGGACACCAGTCAAAACCACAGACTTTAAAGCATCAGGGACCACAAACTGGAATCGTTTACCTTTTTTCACAGGGTCTTTTATGACACGGTAAAGGACACCATTCAGCAATGTTAGTTTGTCCCATTGCTTCAGAACTTTTAAAGCCAGTTGGTTTTCACCAAAGCGTTCCCGCCTTGACGGACGGCGTCCCCGCTCAACATAGAAGACAACTCTGGAAACAACAGGGTCGTTCCTCTGGTGAGAGACGAGGTCAGATAGACAAAGCGCTGTTGATGGGTCTGTGGTGTGTGGGATTATCATGTCCAGATGGTCAGCTAAAGATGCTGCATGCTGAGTCTGACCGGCATCCCCACTGCAGACAGATGACAAAAGAGAGGAGACCTCGTCACAAGTCATGGATGTGTCAGTTATAACGGAAGAAGAGCTGTCCACTGATTGAAGCTGGCAGGTCAAACGGAAAACATCTTGCACAGCGTGATCAGGAAGCTCACAGATTTGTTCCAAAAGTTCCTGACAAGGCTCTGACAGAAGGCGATCAGCCAAGGGCTTCACAAAAGGGGCTCTGCTCAAGGCATCTGCCACCACATTCTGTCTCCCTGGAACATACCTGATCTCAAAGTTGTACGGGGCAAGCTTAGAGACCCAGCGTTGTTCACAGGCATCCAGTTTGGGCTTGGTCAGGATATATGTGAGGGGATTATTATCCATACTGCCCATGCTGCCCCTCTCATCGCACAGGCTCTCTAGTTTAAATTAGGGTACTGGGAGGATGGCTGTGGTGCGTGATGGGTAGGCTGAGGACAATTCCTTTTAATGTGTCCTGAGCTGAAGCAGTTGAGACACAGTCTGAACAGTCTGCAGTGAGAGTGTGTTGTATGCTCCTCAGAGCAACAAACTCTGCATGGAGCTTGTTGAGGATGTTTAGAACCACGTGTGTAACTCCCCATATGTTGACCATGTTGTTTCGTAGCAAGAGAAGCTGCACACAAAGACAGAACTTTATCAAACATCTCTGCCATCTGATGAGGTGGTTCAACTCCTGAACTGGGGGAAAAAGTTGGCTTGGATGGACCTGCAGTCTGAAAGGGTGTAGATTGTGGAGCAACATGCTGCTGTGGCTGCTGATACAAGGGACCTGAAGCTAAAGAATGATCACACGCTAAAGCAGCCTGGGTAAAATGGACAGCAAACGGTGTTGCATCGGCTGGCGACGCAGCAGTGGGTGATTGAGCACCAAGCTGAGGGAGACAGGAGAGAACCACAGGGCCTGTAGATGAACCAACAGCCTTGTTCATACTAACCATCGGTCTCCTAAGACTCACAACATGGTTATCAAGGCGACCCTGGACCTCAGCAGCAGTCCACTCCTCAACAGGTTTCAGCTGGAAGGAAAGAGCTAGACCAGGATCAGGACAGTGGTTGATGAACATGGTAACAACCTCAGCTCCTGGATCCTCCACCTGCTTCCCCCTTCTACGCAAACACTCATCAGCTGCTTCAATAGACTTGTTCAGTCTGATCCAGTAGTCCATGGCTGTCTCTCCATCAGCAGGCAGGATGTTATAAAAGTCTCTCATTGGCAAATTGGAGAAGATCAGCTCACCAAAATTGCGTTTCAGAATATCAAAAACAGTAGAAACTAACTTGTCACTACATGACTGAGGCTGGCAGCGGAGTGACACCTGGACCACATCTCTGGCTTTCCCAGTAAGTCTGGATGTGATGATTTCACACATTTCTACAGGGTTCACACAATTTATTCTTGACAGATAACATCTCATCAAACCCTCCCATTCCTGGATGGGGAAAGTATCAGTGTGATCACCTTTAAAATATGGTGGTGCTCTGATGTCAGACTGAACAACAACCCTCATTTGTGACTGATCGGTCGGGATGCTGGGTTGGCTGTCAGCAACCCGAGACTGGTTTTGTGGGTTTAGGCCACTCAGGTTTGTCGTAATGGCATCCCCAATCTGCTTGGCTAAATCAGCAATCACCCCACTAAGAGCCTCAGTAGAAACAAGTTGGCTGAGGTCAGACCTTGCATTACCAACGGGTGTAGAAGCAGCAGCAGGGACAGGTAGGGAGTTCAACTCAGACTTAACAGGGCATTCATATGCACCAGGAGGCATAGGCCTCCCCCTCCCAAAGGACATGTAATGTTGACCCCTCCCCAAACTAAAAGTGACCCTCCGGTCCACTTCATCATCCTCAAAAGGTACCTCAGTGTCAAACATTTCAACAAACAATAACAGATAAAAATCCCTAAAAAGAAAAATGCATTAAAAAAAAAGAGATATCAAAAATAAAGTGACTACAGATTCCCAAACAGTCTAAAACCAAATTAGTCACAAAAGCTCACATGCATCAGTAGGCAAAAAGAAATAAAAATAAAAAAATAGGATCAGTCTTTCCCACAGAAAAAGTAAAAAACTTTTATAAAAGTAAAAATATGCAGTCTTTTTTTTTCACCTATTTCCCTGCCTCCCACGTATGAAACGAGGTGCACAAAAACACAGCAGCAGAAATAGTAACGGTTGTTTGTTAGGATACAGCGAGCCTGCCAGTCACAGCCCAGGGCAAAGGCGCGCAGTGCAACGAGCCAGGCGTGGCGAGACTTCAAAGGCGGGAAGAGCTCAGCGTCACTCGCACAGGTGCAGCTCTGGGCACGAGCAGCAGCGGAGGTTCAGCGACAGCGGGTCGAACGGCACCAAGTGTAACCGGATCCTTCCTGCGTTGTGCTGGTTTTATGAATTTAACAGACCGTGACACGGTTTATCTTTAGTCAGGATAGCGGTTTATTCTGGTGAAATAACACACACACAACACCGTGTTACCGACTGCCCTGTTCCAAGTCTCTCCCACAAGACAACGTGACAAAAGGGCGAATAAACATTCTTATAAAACGTACCTGGTGAAATAACACACACACAACACCGTGTTACCGACTGCCCTGTTCCAAGTCTACACAAAACAAAAATGCATGAAAATTAACTTAATGAATCTATAAATAAGCTGAATATATTTACATGACAAATAAACAGCACGTACCTCTCCCACAAGACAACGTGACAAAAGGGCAGAGTCTCAGAGGTGCAACCAATTTAAAGACAAAATCACAGAAGAAGAAATAAAAGGGAGGGGCTTCTGATCTTAAAGTAACACGGCGAAAATAATGACAGTGGTGTTTCAGTCAGGTAATAATACAATAATACAACAATACAAAAATACTTTTTGTGTAATTATAACACAAGAGAAATACAACCAGGTTACA
>JBBPBX010047033.1:0-17469 GCA_038048925.1 Garcialebias charrua | reverse complement strand
CACTTTACGGAACTGGGTCAGTCTAATGAGTCACTAAAGTAACCCGGTTCACTTTATGGATCTGGGTCAGTCTAATGAGTCACTAAAGTAACCCGGTTCACTTTATGGATCTGGGTCAGTCTAATGAGTCACTAAAGTAACCCAGTTCACTTTATGGATCTGGGTCAATCTAATGAGTCACTAAAATAACCTGGTTCACTTTATCAAAAAGGCGTTCACTTTATGGATCTGGTTCAATCTAATGAGTAAAGTAACTCGCAGTGCTGGGCAACGCTAATCCAAATATTAGTTCCGCTATTTCTAAAGCGCTTATTAATTTATTTAGGTCTGCAATTTCAAAAGCGCTTATGTATTAGCAAAGCTCGCGGAGCTAAATGCTAACGCGCTAACGTGCAAATGGTGAACTACTTTTTTAAATCCAGATTTGACCATTTCGTGAAACGGTTAAGCTCAGAAAAACCTTGTGCTATAAAGTCAGCTAAGAAATTTATTTTATTTTTTTTCTCAGCAAAGAAATAATTGTTTTTACCGTGTTTTGTTGTAAAGTCCTTCGCTTCTGTGGCCGGGCGCCATTTTGAACAGGGCAAATGGTGAACAACTTTTTTTAATCCAGCAGATTTGACCATTTCGTGAAACGGTTAAGCTCAGAAAAACCTTGTGCTATAAAGTCAAAGAAATATATTTTTTCTCAGCAAAGAAACAATTGTTTTTACCGCGTTTTCTTGAAAAGTCCTTTGATTCTGTGGTCGCCGCCATTTTGAACAGGGCAAATGAGGCGCTGACGTAGGCCGCTAGAGAGAGCGCTCTCTCTAGCCAAGAGACTGAGGGGACGCTTTTTTGTCACGGACCACATCTGGCGCTGACAGGATATGGTTTGTGAGCAGTCGTCCGGTTGATTTAAGAGCCCGTAAATAAGTTTTTTCGTTTTTACTGATAGATAATGTTATTAGCGGTACTGCATTTTAAATAAAAATAGCGCAAATCCACTTATGAACTATAAAAGTTAGTCAATCCGCTATAACGCTGACAAATTGTTTAGGTCCGCTAGGGCTGGGCCATATCATATCATTACCGGTAATACCGGTATAAAAAGCTTGCCCGGGCAAAAAACTTATATCATGATATGCTAATTTCATGACATAATACGTCAGGGCGCCCCGCCCCTTAACACCCGAGCGCTTTAAACAACTGCGCACCTCCCCTCCAACAGTCTGTAGTGGTGTAAAACGCTAATTAGTTACTGCTAAAATGTTAAAAACAACGCGCGCGTCTCTTCTCTCCCCCCTTGCTCTGCAAGCACAGACAGCTGTCCCCCCCGCCCCGCTCCGAGAAGCCGCGATGCAGCGTGTCCACCTCTGTAAACTGTTACCCCGAATTTACACTGCATGCGTTCCGGCTACGCAGGTCGCAGCTCAGCGAGTCCAATTTCCACTGCCTCCGCTCAGCTCAGGTCTGCCTGGATGCGCCGCTCTGAGACGCATGCGCGGGAATTGCGAGATTACGCGATAAATCAAGTGATAAATAAGTAAGTCAGAACAAAACAATTCATTCGGTGGAAGAAAGAGAACAACAGTAGAGACTGTTGCCTCGATCTTCTCTCGTAAATGAGCTACAGGACATGGTTTGAGCAACAGGAAGTGATGTTTACATTTCAGAATAAAATACTTTTTTATTTATTTATTTCTTGTATTGCGTTTGTAGGCGTAGTCATAGTCATAAATATAATAGTTTAGTCATAGAATAGTCATAAATGATAGTTTGACAGCATTTTTGTACAAATAAATCCGTATAGAGCTAGGATTAGTCCGCCCGTGGTGATTTTATTTTGTAAATACGGAAGTTGTGCTCGTTCCTTTTCCTGTTGGTGCGACGTAATCTTCAAAAGTTGACTCCGGCACAGCTCCGTCATCCGGCAGAAATAGAAAAATTTCTAATTTTGACGGACTGCCGTCCGCTCGCCGCAGCTCGCCGCCGCCGTGCGGATCCAGTGTACATTCTCTCATTGATTATAATGGGTGCGTATTTGCTGCGGAGGTCGGACCGGAGCGGGGCGGAACCGGAACGCATGTAGTGTAAATTGGGGGTAAAACACGCGCGGCTCCACAGTCAGACACAGTTCAGTTTAAAAAATGAATCAGAGGAATCACAAGTTCCTACATGAACAGATGAAGCTGAAACACGAACAAGTTTCAAGGTCAGCTGATCAACTTGTAGAAGTTACAGCTCATTTAAAGGCAACATATAATTTGTTGTATGTTTCATTTATGCTCAAAAAATCTTAAGCTTAATTTTATTTAGGCTAGTTGTTTTAGGAAACTACACCTGCACTTTAAAAATGATCTATTATTTAGATTGAAAAAGTCTGCACAAAATATATATATAAAAAAAAAACACCACAAAAACTAAAGTGCAGGTGTAGTTTTACTTGGAGACTAAATACTTTACTAAATAAAGTAATTTCAGTAAAATTAGCCCTTGTTGTTTTTTAAAAATTTTATATAATACTGCAAAGCAACATGTTAAGTTAATTTTGTCAAATAAATACATTTTATATATATTTTTTTTTTGGGGGGGGTTATATCACGAAATTTATCGTTATCGTGATATACTCTGAAATATCACGATATAATTTTTGAGCCATATCGCCCACCCCTAAGGTCCGCTATAAGCGCTTTGCGCTCCCAAGCGGTCTGGCACCCACCTTTGGTAACTCGGTTCACTTTATGGATCTGGGTCAGTCTAATGAGTCACTAAAGTAACTCGGTTCACTTTATGGATCTGGGTAAATCTAATGAGTCACTAAAGTAACCCGGTTCACTTGAGTCATTCACTCTTTGTTTGTTTTGGATCAGCAGAGAGAGTAAGAAGCTAACTCCTTTATCTTCCAGAAAACTGCTACTAACTTGTAACAAAGTCACTCGAGAGAAAGAATAAAGACACAAACCTAAAAGATGCAGTTGATGGTTGGGACTGAAAACAGCATCTAACATGTGTCTTGCTCCGTTTGTTCCTGAGCTGCGGCTCTACTTCCAAAATCCTCAGACTTTTCTTCTTCCTCTGCTTCCAGCTGTTTGAGCCGCTGTCTCCACATCTGTTAACTTCCGGTCAGCTACGTTTACAGATGTTACAGCTCAATTTAACGTTCACTTCAACTCATTTGAGCAGCAGTCGAGAGACAAGGCCTTCGCTCGTAGCTACGGAGCACAACAACAAACACTGACGTCAGAACTGAGCAACTTCCGGTGCTGGGAGAACATCACTTCCGTTAGCTGCTGCTCTTCAAAATAAGAGCTCGAACTGAGATGCTCTTCAGCTACATCCTTTAGTTTCTGTGTTCCCATGGCAACTTGTCAATATTTCACTGAATTTAGACCCATCTGATGTAGTTTAAGAAGGATTAGTATTTAATCAAAGAAGTGTGATTTAAACTCTTCAAATCACCGAAACTCAGGGTTCAATCAAATTGATTTGTATTAAAAAGTTTCTCTGTGAAATATTTTGAAAGACACTTTCTTTAGACATATTCTAAAATAATAAAGTTCACTCTTTGCATTTCAAATGTGGTATTTTTTCTTAAATATTGGGTTTATCTTCTCAGGTGTCAGACACTGTTAAGATATAATCATAAAAATATACAAATCAATAAAATGAACATTCATATTTCTACTTTAAAACGTTTTGTTTTTTCAAATGTAATGTTTCAAAGTACAGCTGTGAGGAGTTGAACCAGATCTACGGATCAATAGATATCAGTTGTGCATTAGAAGAAACAGCTGCTGTGCAGATGTGTGTGGGGCAGATGCCGCAGATCACATCTGTGTTCAGCAGCTTTCAGTTTGCCTCATGCAACAGGTCAGAGAGAGTGCTGTACAGCACCTCAAAGGTGAGACAGGTCTGCCCCATGTACTGGAACCAGTCCTAGAACTGGACCAGGTTACAGGCTCTGTGTTCAGGACACTGATCATGTTCATCAGGAACATCTGGAAAACAAGACGAGGACACAAACTAGATGATGTAATGAAAGATGAGCAGCTTGTGGTGCATCTTCAAGCAGAGCAGAAAGAAAAGTGTTGAATCTTCATGAACACACGTCTGGGATCAACCTCTTTATCAGAGTCCTGGAAACATCTGGATCCTTCTTCAGGATCTGAACAGCTGCTGTCTCCTTGGTCTTCAGGCTCAGACATTTGTCCACTTGGACAAAAACAGCCTTCAGCAATAAACTCCAGGACGGAGTGATGAGAGGAGCCGCCGAGCAAAGTTTGACCAGCTTTAATGTGTCAGCTTTAGTCAGTGTGACTGTGGACAGAAACTTGTTCAAGTTCTTTTTTCTTTTTGTCATTCCAGACACATTTAAATCACAGAGACATCAAATCACATTTCTTCATCAAATAAACAACAATCAGGTAGAAAAACTGTCATCAAGTCCTAAAGTTCAGCCATTCTCTTAGAAAAAACATCAAATAGTTGTGTAACATCATTACATGTTGTATAAATATAGAATACAGGCTGATCCATGAATCAAATGAGATCAACTTTATTAATAAAGCAGATTTAAACAACAAGAGTTGACCAATGTGCTGAACAACAAACTCCAAAATAACATCCATAAAACAACAAAGTGAAGGTGTTCAAACACAACATTTAAGAACAAGTCCAAATCTATTCTTAAAGGAGTCAATGAAAAAAGACTTGAGCTGCTAAAATCATTGGAAGCCAAAGGAAATGAACTTTTCAGTTTGAAACGTCTCAATCCAGAGGCTGAACATGATGGAGAGTAGAAGACTGTTGAGGCTCTTGTTGAATTCTTTCACTTTGAATTCTTCAACTTCACGTGGATCAAACTGGAACACATTTCTAACTATTTCACTCCTTTGATTCTGTCAAACAGATGTGAGCAAGAGGAAACAGCTGTTAAAGGAACACTGGCCTCAACCACCACATGCTGCTGAAATCACTTGTGGACAATATTTTTCACTGATGATCCACAGAAAACTCATCTTGTGTGCAGCGTTCAAAATCACTTTTCCTGCTGCGTTCATGTTTCCACTTTGTTTTCACAGCAGATGTTTGCAGCAAAGTGGACTTTATTTCAGCTGATGTGTCCCGAGTGTTTGAGTCTGAGACCAGAGACATGTTGGAGTCTGCTCACAAGAAACACTTCAATGAACACGTCCAGCTTCAAGTGTCTCACAGAAACCTCTGTTTGTCTTTCTCTAAAGACAGACAGGTCTTTTATTAATTAAAAGTCATAAGAAAACTGTATTAAAAACAAAAACAAAGCATAAACCGTTACATTATAAAACAAAGTAAAATACTAAAAGCAGGAACATGTTGTGTTGTTTAGCATATGTAAAACTATTTAATATTTTATTTAATTAATTTATTCATTCATTTAAATGAGACAAATTAAAACAAATTCATCAAAAATAAATCATTGAATGAAAAGAGCACGGAAAGAAGAAAAAAATGATCATATCACCCCCTTATAATAAACATTGAAACAGTCTGGCCCTTGGCTGGTAGCAAATTTGTTTTTTTGGCCCTCGGTGTATTTGACTTTGACACTCTTGTGCTAAACCAACACAGACATGTTCCTGCTTTTAGTATTTTACATTATTTTATAATATTACTGTTTTTTTTAATAAGATTTCTAATGACTTTTAATTAATAAGTTTTTTTTATGATTGTTTACTGTTGGCTGCACGTATCAAGCTGTGAAATCCTTCATTTTCTACAGCTGATAGCTGTCAGTCATTAATTATGATGAAGTTTAGCAACTTCTCTGTGAACATTTGAGCTCGTAGCTTCAGGTGTGTTTTTATTGTTCAGTCTGGGGCGTTCTGATTTCGGTCAGTCGCTGTCAGCTTGTCCCTCATACGAGATAGTCAGACAGCAGGTCGGAGTGGACGCAGCTGGCCACGGTTGAACAAGAAAAACACACCGCTGAAGACATGGAGCTCGAGTTTAGCAGCTAAACAGCCTGTCTCGAGACGGGGACGCGGCTGGCTCGTGCTGCTTGGTCCTGCTGCTTTTTCGTTTCAGCGACAGTGTCGTCCCGCTGAACTAACTTGACCGCAGTTTAATGTGGCATTCAGACTCTGCAGACATTGCACGTTGCTGTCTTGCAGTGTTTAGTGTAAAATACTTCCACACAGCGGACATGTTGCAATGAAAAGTTGACTAGCTCTTAGCTAAAATGCTACTCACCCAGTCCGAACGCTGTAGCTGGCTGCAAACTATGGAATGGATTTCCTGAATTTGAGGCGGGTCTTATTACTCTGGGTTCATGAGACACGACTCTGTTGTGAAAATCCATTCCATATTTTGATCGACCCCGTGCCGTGTGCAAAACACCAGCGGGTGGCTGTGTTCTGCGGTCCGGCTCTAATAGTTATTAAATATCATCCAGGGGGCCATAAATAATTATTTTGCGGGCCGGATCTGGCCCGCGGGCCACCACTCTGACATATGTGATCTAGGACAAGAAGAATTAGTGGTTGGGACTCCAGCTGGCATAGTTTTTCTCCTGTTGTCACCCAGTGAGATCTAAAATAGATACAGGTGGTCCCCGACTTATGAGAAAGTTCAGTTCCTGCGACTATTTCGTAAGACGAAATCTCGTACGTCGGAACGGCCCGCACGTGGCTATCTCGTAAACCCGGAATTTCGCTCGTAAATTAGAAAAAACACGCTAACGAGGTGCTAAGCACTCGTTTATCGACATGAGACGGAACAAGCGTTCATACTGATCCTTAAACATGCACAGAACTTTATTTACTAGCAGTTAGCTAACACATTACACCACATATTCATCTATAAACACATAATAATAATAATAATAATAATGATAATGAATTCAATTTATAATGCACTTTTCATTAATGAAAATCTCAAAGTGCTACAAAGTGCAACAGAATTAAATGTCAATAAAACAAGTAATCAAACAAGTAAAATAAATAACAGTATCAACTAAGATCAAAGATAGAATCATGAGGAGGCAGAGTATGCTTGGTTAAAAAGAAAGGTCTTCAAGCCGCTCTTAAAGTCAACCAGTGACTGTGGAGCTCTTAGGCAGTCAGGAAGAGAGTTCCACAGGCGGGGGCAGCCACACTGAAAGCCCGGTCTCCCATGGTCCTTAATTTGGTTCTCGGAATGTGAAGTAGATGACTGTTCTGTGACCGTAGAGACCGGGTGGATGAGTATGGTGCAAGAATGTCCTTTAGATAATCTGGTGAAGTTCCGTGTAAGCATTGATGTGTAATGAGAGCAGTTTTGTACTGAATTCTGTAGGCGACAGGAAGCCAATGAAGGTTATGGAGAATGGGTGTAATATGTTCAAATTTACGAACTCTCAACAAAATCCTTGCTGCACTGTTTTGAATATATTGAAGCTTCTGAAGGTATTTACCAGGGATTCCAATAAACAGGGAGTTGCAGTAGTCGAGCCTGGAGGAGACAAAAGCATGGACGAGCTTCTCAGCATCGGAAAAAGTTAGGGATGGGCGAAGTCTGGAGATGTTTCGAAGATGGAAGAAGCAAGTTTTAAACAGAAGCTTAATGTGATTTTCAAATGTAAGATGAGAGTCCATTTTTATTCCAAGATTTGTAACAGAGGTGGAGAGGGGGATGTCTTGTCCAGAAAAGGAAATTGTTGTTATAGTAGATGTTTGTACCTGGTGAGGGGTGCCAATCAGTATGGCCTCAGTCTTGGAGCAGTTTAATTGAAGAAAGTTCTGATTCATCCATGCCCTTATTTCCTCCAGGCAGGCAGAGAGGGCAGTGAGTGAAGATGGAGATGACAATGGGGAAGATGAGGAGGCTCCAGTCCTGATGTAAAGCTGTGTATCGTCGGCATAACAGTGAAAAGAAATGTTGAACTGATTAATAATTTGACCTAAAGGCAGCATGTAAAGGGAAAACAGCAGGGGCCCCAGAACTGACCCCTGAGGGACACCACAGGAGACACAGACTGTCTGGGACGTGGCGTTGCCAAGACTAACACATTCCAGCCTATCGGAGAGGAAAGATTTGAACCAGTCCAGGACAGTGTCACAGAGACCGACCTCCACATGAAGACGGTGGAGGAGGATACTATGGTCCACAGTGTCGAAAGCTGCAGTGAGGTCAAGGAGGACAAGGATGGAGGGAGAACCAGTGTCAGCAGCCATGAGGACATCATTGGTAACTCTCAGCAATGCAGTCTCAGTACTGTGAGCTGCCCTGAATCCAGACTGGAACTTCTCATACAGGGAGTGTTGCTGTAGGTGGTCCTGCAGCTGAGCAGCAACTGCTTTTTCCAGCACTTTAGACAGAAAAGGGAGGTGTGAAATTGGGCGGTAATTAGAAAAAATGTCGGGATCCAAATTGGATTTTTTCAGAAGAGGCCTAATGATGGCAGTTTTTAGAGGCAGTGGAACATGACCAGATTGTAGAGACTGATTTATTATTTGAGTGATTAATGGGCTTATTGCAGAGTGATTGGATTTTATGAGAGACGAGGGGAAAGGATCCAGGGCGCAGGATGAAGGCTTCATTTTCTTGATGATGGCTTCCACTTCACTCTGAACAACTTCATCAAAGCTGCTCAGGGACCCAGAATGCAGACGGGTAGATGGCACACTGAGAACAGGGAGTTTGTGGAGCTGAGATCTGATAGTGTCAACTTTGTTTTTAAATGATGAAAGGAACAGGTCGCATTTTTGAGCAGAGTCCTCAGGAGTTTGTTTTATGGGATTAAGCAGATGAGTTATTGTGGAGAAGAGCTGTTTAGAGTTTCCAGGGCAGGTGTTGATGATGTTGGAATAATATTTGGAGCGTGCTTCTTTAAGAGAATAGGCGTACGCTTTCTGATGTTCTTTATATGCCTGCTTATGTACAGAGAGACCAGATGATTTTACACGTCTCTCAATAGCACGGCCAGTTGCCTTCATCTTGCGCAGCTCACCAGTGTACCAGGGGGCTGAACGGGAGAAAGACACCAGTCTTGTCTTCAAGGGAGCATGTAGGTCCAGAAGCTCTTGGAGAGATCGGTTGTAGTAATCCACAGAGTCATCTGCAGATGAATGATTGACAGCAGTCAGGGCGTGAAGATCAGCAGACAGAACATCAGGGGAAATGTTTTTAAAGTCACGGAACTGGATAGGTCGTTTTGGGTTTGAAGCAGGCGAAGAAGAAGGTACTTCCAGGGAGATGACCCTGTGGTCTGAGACACCCAGGTCATATACAGATAAGTTATTGATGAGTACAGTGTCTGTAATCACCAAATCCAGAGTATGCCCCCTGCTGTGCGTAGGGGCGTCAACGTGTTAAGTGAGATTAAGAGAGTCCGGAAGAGACTTAAAATCTGTTGCCAGAGGTGAAGAGGAATTGTCCGTGTGGATATTTAAGTCGCCAAGAAAAATGGTCTTCACAGGGGAGGTGCAGAAAAAAGTGAGGAGGTCATGCATCTCTGAGTTAAATGAAGCATGTGGTTTGGGAGGCCTATAAATTAATATAACATTCATCAGAAGTGGGACTTTGAAGCTGAAAGCCAGACATTCAAAAGAAGAAGAGTCCTGAGAAACCAGATGAGACCATTTTAAATTACTGCGATAAATCACCTCCAGACCACCACCACGGCCAGTGCTACGGGCTCTCTGCAGATAACAGTATCCAGAGGGACACGCTTCGTTCAGAGAACTGAACACATCCGGTTTATGCCAAATTTCTGTAAGACACATGAGGTCTAAGTCCTTCTCCAGAATGTGATCATGAATTAAACATGATTTGTTGGATAGTGACTGCACATTGAAAAGTTCTAATTCAATACCAGTTGGAATAGGAGCTTTTTGAACAGGTTTAAGCAGACTGAAGTCCACTCCACGTTTTCCTTGCCACTTCGTGCGCTGTGAACTACAAGGGACTACAGACGCAGCGCTCTGATGACGTCTCTCAGTCCAGACAGTAGCAATCGAGTCAGAGTTCGTTTGCCTAAAATAAACTGTTTTCTTTCGAGAGCTTCTATGGATGTAACGAGGTCTACGCAGAAGTCCCAGTTGTTTTATGGTGGAAACAGAAGGAAGAATGGAGCAGTTGTTAAGTTCAAACAACTCCGAAGCGGAATAGGTCAACATTGTTGAGCCGGTGGAAGCTAACACTGAGCTAACCGCTAACAGCAGGCCCACGGCTCCGAGAAAGATATACAAGAAGCAGAGAGAGGTAACTTGAATGAGCATACCTTGAAGGAGTACAGGAGGGAATCCAGAACAGTCCAGAGGACACAGGAAGATGACAAGGGCAGCCGGTAAGCGAACAATAAATGCAGCTATGTGGTTCTCTAAGCTAGGTAAAGTCGTGCTGGAGCTAGCGGGAGCTAGCAGCCCCCACTACTAAAATTCCGGTTAGACTAGTAAAGTTTTCTATCTAATGAAACTAGCAAACAAGTCAAATCTTGGCTTCGCCGTGGTCTCCCATCCTGAGCAAGTACAATGGCACCTGTACAGTTTATTCTGTACAACAGTGCTTTTCTGCACAGCACTTTCTATAATTTAAAAAAAAAACTATAAAAACAAATAATAATAATAATAATAATAAACTTTATTTATATAGCACTTTCCTACAATGCCTTGCATTGACCAAGGTGCTTAACAGGACAGAAAATATAAAAAACCGGTACAATAAATCAGTGAAAATAGAATAAAAAACAACAGCAATAAAAAGGAGGCAATGGAAATAAAAATGCTACATACTAAAATACCAAAGTAAGAAAAATTACACACTGAAAGCTTTTTTGAACAAGTGGGTCTTCAGTCTGGTTTTGAACAGAGTCAGATCAGAGGTGGCACGCAGCTCAAGGGGGAGGTTGTTCCAGGCTTTTAGGCCAGCAACAGAAAAGGACCGGTCTCCCCATTGTTTGTACCTTGAGCGAGGCACCTCCAGCAGGTGTTGACTGGCAGATCGTAAAGCTCTGCTAGGCTGATGGACTTTCAAAAGTTCAGAGATGTAGAGAGGTGCGAGTCCATTCAGAGCTTTGAAAACAAACAGCAGCAGCTTGAACTGTATCCTGAACTGAACCGGGAGCCAGTGTAGAGAGGACAGGACAGGAGTGATGTGTTCATATTTCCGTGTGTTGGTCAAAAAGCGGGCGGCAGAGTTCTGTACAAGCTGTAAACGGGAGAAGGAAGATTGATTAATTCCAACATACAAAGCATTACAATAGTCAAGTCTGGAGGTCACAAAGGCATGGATGGCTTTTTCCAGATCACTACGGCTGAGGAGTGACTTTACTTTAGAGAGCAGACAGGGCTGAAAGAAGCTGGTCTTGACAACAGAACTGATCTGTTTATCAAACTTTAAGTTGGAGTCAAGCTGCACTCCAAGATTTCTAACCACCGGGTTGAAGTGGGGGAGGGGAAAACCAGTGGTGTAGTCTACATTTTTGTAGTGGGTATACTGTGCTTAGAGACAAAAACCTGTCCGGAGGACCTACCGGTACTTAATTTTTCCTTTTTCTACCTAGATTACTGAGATGAATCAGGACATTTAGAGACAAAAATGCAATGTAGTGCAATGTAATTGACAATTTATTTTGAATTTTAAGCATATTTAACATTGCAAAATGTCTGTGATGCTTACATTTTAATAAATGCACAACAAACCTGAGCCTGATGACTGGATCTTGAAGGAGGCCCACTCCTCCGATATGGAGACCCTCTTTTCAGTCAGGACACCAGTTGACGTTATGGTACTGCAAACAGCACATCCTGCAGGAAGTAAATAAAAATGGTCATAATTGTATATTTTTTAATATTTCCTGATACCAGTAATAATACTAGAATCTACTGATTCACTAGACTGTAAGCATGTGTCGACAATTACATTCATTATTACCTTTCATTATTACTTGCATACACTTTTGCATTATGACCAACTAAAACGTGAAAATGAAATGATCACACACACACACACACACACACACACACACACACACACACACACACACACACACACACACACACACACACACAGGTTTGTCAATGTGGTTTAGCCGGACTTTTTCGCCAAACCCGCCCGAAGGTGTAATACGGGGTCTACCCCTTCCCGAGGTCCTAGCGACCTGGGACCAAGCTCAGTGCACTCTAAAAATTTTGAAAAAAATTTGGGTCCCTTTAGCTTTCCGATAGGAGCTTCACAGCACGTTTTACCACCCAGACTCCAGTGTGGTTTACAAGGACGTCAAAAAATGTGGTTTATGAGGACAAACATGCATTATGGGGTCTTTAAAGGGACATTTAAACTCCGCCTACTTAACATAAAATTAACATAAAACACACAAATGTGACAGGACACTGCATTAGGAGAACTATTTTTTGAACTGCTTTTATTAAACAAATTATGCACATACTTTATTTACATTCACTAAAAAAACTTCAATAACAAAATCTTCAAATGTTTAAAATAAAATAAAAAATAAAAACTTAAATTCTGGTGACATATTTACATTATTATAAAACATATCAACATATACATATTTCTAAAACAAATTTTTACTTTTTCTGCAGGGTTAATCACAACACAATGTAAAGTACAGGTGATCCCCGACTTACGAGCGATGAAAGACTTCTGAGATGACATATTTACATATTATAAAACATTAACATTATAAACCTGAACATATTTCTAAAACAAAATTTACTTTATTTACAAGGTTCATCACAACACACTGTAAAGTACAGGTGATCCCCGACTTACGAGCGACGAAAGACTTCCTCAGTCTGAGATGCTGTATTCAGCTCAGTCTTATAAAGACTTCCTCAGTCTGAGGTGCTACATTCAGCTCAGTCTCATAAATAGCACCCTCTCAAAGTGGATCAAACAGTTTGCTGATGACAGCCAAAACCAGCTGCTCATATGATCACATGATTAGGCTGATGGTCCTCATTGATCATGTGAGCAACTGGTTTTGGCTGTCATCAGGAAGTCTTTATTTATAAGACTGAGCTGAATGCATCTCAGACTGAGGAAGTCTTTCGGATGAAAGACTTCCTTAGTCTGAGATACTGTATTCAGCTCAGTCTTATAAATAAAGACTTTATGATGACAGCCAAAACCAGTTGCTCACATGATCAAGGAGGACCATCAGCCTAAACATTGCCCATTTGCTACATCCATTCATTATCTTTACCCGTTTCTTCCATTTTGGGTCACGGGGGTCGCCGGTGCACATATCCAACAATCACAAGGACAAGTCTCCAGTCCATCACAGGGACACGTGGACAAGTCACCAGTCCATCACAGGGACACCTGGAAAGGTCTCCAGTCCATCACAGGGACAGCTGGACAAGCCACCAGTACATCACAGGGACACGTGGACAAGTCTCTAGTCCATCACAGGGACACGTGGACAAGTTTCCAGTCCATCACATGGACACCTGCACAAGTCTCCAGTTCATCACAGGGACATATGGACAAGTCTCCAGTCTATCACAGGGACACGTGAACGTCTCCAGTCCATCATAGGACACATGGACAGGTCTCCAGTCCATCACAGGGACACGTGGACAAGTCTCCAGTCCATCACAAGGACATATGGACAAGTCTCCAGTCCATCACAGGGACACGTGGACAAGTCACCAGTCCATCACAGGGACACCTACACAAGTCACCAGTCCATCACAAGGACATATGGACAAGTCTCCAGTCCATCACAGGGACATGTGGACAAGTCTCCAGTCCATCACAAGGACATATGGACAAGTCTCCAGTCCATCACAAGGACATATGGACAAGTCTCCAGTCCATCACAAGGACATATGGACAAGTCTCCAGTCTATCACAGGGACACGTGAACGTCTCCAGTCCATCACAGGACACATGGACAGGTCTCCAGTCCATCACAGGGACACATGGACAAGTCTCCAGTCCATCACAGGGACACGTGGACAAGTCTCCAGTCCATCACAGGGACACATTTACAAGTCACCAGTCCATCACAGGGACACGTGGATAAGTCTCTAGTCCATCACAGGGACACATTTACAAGTTTCCAGTCCATCACAGGGACACGTGGACAAGTCTTCAGTCCATCACAAGGACATATGGACAAGTCTCCAGCCAGTCTATCACAGGGACACGTGAATGTCTCCAGTCCATCACAGGGACACATGGACAGCTCTCCAGTCTATCACAGGGACACATGGAAAAGTCTCCAGTCCATCACAGGGACACCTGGACAGGTCTCCAGTCCATCACAGGGACACATGGACAAGTCTCCAGTCTATCACAGGGACACGTGGACAGCTCTCCAGTCTATCACAGGGACACATGGAAAAGTCTCCAGTCCATCACAGGGACACCTGGACAGGTCTCCAGTCCATCACAGGGATACATGGACAAGTCTCCAGTCTATCACAGGGACACGTGGACAAGTCTCCAGTCCATCACAGGGACACATTTACAAGTCACCAGTCCATCACAGGGACACGTGGATAAGTCTCTAGTCCATCACAGGGACACATTTACAAGTTTCCAGTCCATCACAGGGACACGTGGACAAGTCTCCAGTCCATCACAAGGACATATGGACAAGTCTCCAGCAAGTCTATCACAGGGACACGTGAATGTCTCCAGTCCATCACAGGGACACATGGATAGCTCTCCATTCTATCACAGGGACACATGGAAAAGTCTCCAGTCCATCACAGGGACACCTGGACAGGTCTCTAGTATGTCACAAGGACACGTGGACAAGTCACCAGTCCATCACAGGGACACCTACACAAGTCACCAGTCCATCACAGGGACACCTGGACAGGTCTCCAGTCTATCACAAGGACATATGGACAAGTCTCCAGTCCATCACAAGGACATATGGACAAGTCTCCAGTCCATCACAAGGACATATGGACAAGTCTCCAGTCTATCACAGGGACACGTGAACGTCTCCAGTCCATCACAGGACACATGGACAGGTCTCCAGTCCATCACAGGGACACATGGACAAGTCTCCAGTCCATCACAGGGACACGTGGACAAGTTTCCAGTCCATCACATGGACACCTGCACAAGTCTCCAGTTCATCACAGGGACATATGGACAAGTCTCCAGTCTATCACAGGGACACGTGAACGTCTCCAGTCCATCATAGGACACATGGACAGGTCTCCAGTCCATCACAGGGACACGTGGACAAGTCTCCAGTCCATCACAAGGACATATGGACAAGTCTCCAGTCCATCACAGGGACACGTGGACAAGTCACCAGTCCATCACAGGGACACCTACACAAGTCACCAGTCCATCACAAGGACATATGGACAAGTCTCCAGTCCATCACAGGGACATGTGGACAAGTCTCCAGTCCATCACAAGGACATATGGACAAGTCTCCAGTCCATCACAAGGACATATGGACAAGTCTCCAGTCCATCACAAGGACATATGGACAAGTCTCCAGTCTATCACAGGGACACGTGAACGTCTCCAGTCCATCACAGGACACATGGACAGGTCTCCAGTCCATCACAGGGACACATGGACAAGTCTCCAGTCCATCACAGGGACACGTGGACAAGTCTCCAGTCCATCACAGGGACACATTTACAAGTCACCAGTCCATCACAGGGACACGTGGATAAGTCTCTAGTCCATCACAGGGACACATTTACAAGTTTCCAGTCCATCACAGGGACACGTGGACAAGTCTTCAGTCCATCACAAGGACATATGGACAAGTCTCCAGCCAGTCTATCACAGGGACACGTGAATGTCTCCAGTCCATCACAGGGACACATGGACAGCTCTCCAGTCTATCACAGGGACACATGGAAAAGTCTCCAGTCCATCACAGGGACACCTGGACAGGTCTCCAGTCCATCACAGGGACACATGGACAAGTCTCCAGTCTATCACAGGGACACGTGGACAGCTCTCCAGTCTATCACAGGGACACATGGAAAAGTCTCCAGTCCATCACAGGGACACCTGGACAGGTCTCCAGTCCATCACAGGGATACATGGACAAGTCTCCAGTCTATCACAGGGACACGTGGACAAGTCTCCAGTCCATCACAGGGACACATTTACAAGTCACCAGTCCATCACAGGGACACGTGGATAAGTCTCTAGTCCATCACAGGGACACATTTACAAGTTTCCAGTCCATCACAGGGACACGTGGACAAGTCTCCAGTCCATCACAAGGACATATGGACAAGTCTCCAGCCAGTCTATCACAGGGACACGTGAATGTCTCCAGTCCATCACAGGGACACATGGATAGCTCTCCATTCTATCACAGGGACACATGGAAAAGTCTCCAGTCCATCACAGGGACACCTGGACAGGTCTCTAGTATGTCACAAGGACACGTGGACAAGTCACCAGTCCATCACAGGGACACCTACACAAGTCACCAGTCCATCACAGGGACACCTGGACAGGTCTCCAGTCTATCACAAGGACATATGGACAAGTCTCCAGTCCATCACAAGGACATATGGACAAGTCTCCAGTCCATCACAAGGACATATGGACAAGTCTCCAGTCTATCACAGGGACACGTGAACGTCTCCAGTCCATCACAGGACACATGGACAGGTCTCCAGTCCATCACAGGGACACATGGACAAGTCTCCAGTCCATCACAGGGACACGTGGACAAGTCTCCAGTCCATCACAGGGACACATTTACAAGTCACCAGTCCATCACAGGGACACGTGGATAAGTCTCTAGTCTATCACAGGGACACATTTACAAGTTTCCAGTCCATCACAGGGACACGTGGACAAGTCTTCAGTCCATCACAAGGACATATGGACAAGTCTCCATCCAGTCTATCACAGGGACACGTGAATGTCTCCAGTCCATCACAGGGACACATGGACAGCTCTCCAGTCTATCACAGGGACACATGGAAAAGTCTCCAGTCCATCACAGGGACACCTGGACAGGTCTCCAGTCCATCACAGGGACACATGGACAAGTCTCCAGTCTATCACAGGGACACGTGGACAGCTCTCCAGTCTATCACAGGGACACATGGAAAAGTCTCCAGTCCATCACAGGGACACCTGGACAGGTCTCCAGTCCATCACAGGGACACATGGACAAGTCTCCAGTCAATCACAGGGACACGTGGACAAGTCTCCAATCCATCACAGGGACACATTTACAAGTCACCAGTCCATCACAGGGACACGTGGATAAGTCTCTAGTCCATCACAGGGACACATTTACAAGTTTCCAGTCCATCACAGGGACACGTGGACAAGTCTCCAGTCCATCACAAGGACATATGGACAAGTCTCCAGCCAGTCTATCACAGGGACACGTGAATGTCTCCAGTCCATCACAGGGACACATGGACAGCTCTCCATTCTATCACAGGGACACATGGAAAAGTCTCCAGTCCATCACAGGGACACCTGGACAGGTCTCCAGTATGTCACAAGGACACGTGGACAAGTCACCAGTCCATCACAGGGACA
>JBBPBX010047031.1:7390-26345 GCA_038048925.1 Garcialebias charrua | reverse complement strand
GAAAGCCATATAATTTTTTTCTTGCAGGTTTGCTTATTAATATATTTAATTTAAATATTTACTGATAAGATATTTGATACATTTACTGAAAAACAAAGTTTTTTTGGCCTTTTTTCTTGCCTTGCTAATGATTCAAAGGGACTACACATCATTCACATCATAATTTTAAATGGTCTTATGCTCACTAATACACCCAGACGGGGTTGTTAAAGGACACCTCGACAAGCAGTGAACCAATCCATCAATCTTATTAGACCAATTTCTAACCAGATGAGTCACAATTGCTCTTAACACTCTGTCAGCTCTTTGCCTCATGCTGTAGATAGCATTATGGTGATTTAGCATTTTTTATTTATTTATTTTTTAAGTTTTCTTTGATTTATTTAGGGACACAAATCAAATATTTCCTAATTTAATTTAAATGCAACTATGACAAAAAACAAACACTGCAAAAGCTTTGCTCCAAAAGCAACGGTTCTGAACATTAAATTAAAAAACTTGAACAAAACAGAAAAATTACCTGAAAGTGAAGCATTCTGGGTTTATGGAGTAAGTAATGGATTGGTGTCTGACTGACTGGTGGCCTGGAAGTTTCTAACCTTGCACACAATTTGTGACAAAACTGGATGAAAAATGAATCAATTCCAGCTGACCATGGTCAAAATACTGCAAGGAAAATGTACGTCTTTGAGAATGATGCTGCCAATCAAGTACCGGTAATCAGTTTAGAGTATGATTGTTTATGAGCTCAGCTTATGGTACACATGGGCCCACAGGAAGTCAGTAAAAAAAAAATCTGAAAAAAAAAAAAAAATGTAAATCATCATTCACACAAATACAAAATCTCTCTTTTTGTATTGAAACTGGCTTTTGGAGTGATTTTATTTTGTCAAGTCAAATCAAGTCAACTTTGTTTATAAAGTTTATAAATTTCTAACAATGAAATGAAAGACCATGCTTCCTCAGGATAGATCCCAAAGGGAGCAGTTAGATTGAAAACACAAGGGTTCCAAGAATCGAGCCCTGTGGTACCCCGCAGGAAAAAGGCACTGAAGCAGATACACCATTTCTAACCTTACCACAGAAACTCCTGTCACCCAGATAAGAACAGAACCGCTCTAATGCTGCACCTGTAATCCCAGCCCAGTGTCTAACCTTGATATAAGGATACTGTG
This sequence comes from Garcialebias charrua, assembly GCA_038048925.1. Classification (NCBI taxonomy): domain Eukaryota; kingdom Metazoa; phylum Chordata; class Actinopteri; order Cyprinodontiformes; family Rivulidae; genus Garcialebias; species Garcialebias charrua. The sequence goes on along the minus strand of JBBPBX010047031.1, from coordinate 25,170 downwards.
GTCAACAGTATCAAAAGCAACGGTTAGGTCCAGGAGTACCGTACATGTATCACGAACTGGCTGGAGTCATTTGCTAACAGGATGTTGTTACAAACCCTTACTAAAGCAGTTTCGATGCTGTGTCATTGTTTAAAACCAGACTGAAAGATCTCAAAAATTCCACTCACATTAAAGGCTCATTTAATTGAATAAAAACTATCTTCTCCAGCACTTTAGAAAGAAAAGGAAGTTTTGAGATTGGTTTGAAATTTGAGCAAGATGAAGGGTCAAGTCCAGTTTTTCTTAATTAATGGATTTTTAAAGCAGGCTCTATAATGAGTGATTCCTGTATGTGCACTAGTTTACTAGTAGCATTAACAATTCTGTTTAGGTGTTATCAAGTCAGCACACCATATACAAGACTGACACAGAACACAGATTTCTAACTAGATGAGGAGTGTTGGGTTACTGAGTTCAGTGAAAACAGTGAGTTTAGTCTGAGGAGAACAGAACACTGTTGATTAGTTTAGTGACATCTCAAACCAAAGCAAACAAGCTGTTCTTTGATGAAGAGTTTATCAGATAACTCTGCTGGGGCAACATGCTCCGAGAAAACAGAAACAAGGAGAAAACTGTCCATGCATGAGAAGATAACAAATCCAGATGGAGCTTCTGTTACTGACACCCCCTGCAGCCGTCCTTCCATCCATCAGGTGTGCAACACAACCTCTGTCTACATATTTAACCCAACAAAAACTAGATTTATTTTGTTGGAGGGGAAAAAAAAGTAAAAAAATAGACACTTTGTTCTTAACTTGTTGCTAGTGTTTGTGGAAAAAATGCTGTTGAAGCATTTCAAATGTTTTTTAATGACTTTTCGTTATTTATAATAACTATATAGCCTTTACATTTTTAGCATGACGATCAAATTTTTATAGTCCAGCAGCAGCATATACTATCAGAGGGCAATAAAGACTGGCAGAATTTGGTTTGGCCTGATGGTCTGGCCCTTTTTAACAGTCCTGGTTCTGAATGTGGCCCTTTAGGGGGGTGTTGGATCAATATGCCATATAAATGTGATTGTTGAAAACTACAAACCTCCAAAGAAGCAACCTTTGTGGAACAAATGTTTGAAAACAAGTTCCATCCACAACCTAAACCTGGAAACTTTCCTTAAAAAAGGAGTTGCTTCAGATTGTCTTTATTTTTTAATCAAAGCATTTTTAATTTACTTCATTATGACCTCATTGTGTATTTAAAAAATCCACAGTACCGGTATGTGTCTCACAAAGAATAGAAAACAGGCTGGGTCCCAGGTGTGTTTTCTGTAGCTGTTATAAACTGAAATAATTACCGATGGCCTGGGCCAAAGCAATCACCACTTCCTGGCAGGTGGTTGCCTCTGTGACTCCACATACGACCCTCTGGACGCCATCCACCCAGACCTTGAGCTCCATGTTGGATCAGAAGTGAGGGGGCCGGTTATGGCGTGTTGGCCCCAACATGGTTCAAGGCTGGAACGATGCAGGTTAGCTGAAGCCCCGCTGGCTCATTCACTGAGGAGGAAACAGAAAGAAAACAACAGGAAGCAGTCAGGCAGGATGTAATCAAGGCCAAAGTTAGAAGGAGCCTGCGCTCGTTACCACTGGTGGTTCATCTAAATTTTCTAAAAGCAATGAATATGGCACAAAACCACCAGGGGACACAAGTTATAGGCAGCAACATAAATTAAACTACAGTCCTGTTGAGAACAGACCAGGCAGGTCAGGTCCAACACGCTCCAATACTTTGTAGTTTATATTCTGAAACTGGTGGAGGTGCATGAAAAATCTGCCAGCAGACATTCTCCAGCTCAGTTCCTGCTTTTGTACAGAGAATTAGAAAGAACAAGTGATGGTAGAAGGATTACCGGTAACTCAGTTCTAATAAAAGAACAAAAACAAAGAAGGAATGGAAATATGCAAAGAGCCAGAAGAATCTCAACACACAGGAGAGGGACTGGTTTGCTTGATTATATGACAGATTATGTTTTTTTTTTTCCGTTTTCTTACACCATTTACAATTTAGTCTCCATTCTGCACAGAACAAAAATTATTACACTCTATTGTGTATGAAAACAGCTAAAACAAACGTTCCAATTGTTTTCAGAAAATCTGTCTGACATTCACATAACCGACGAGTAGCAAAACCACAAAAAATTTGAAAAACATTTGCACAGTGTGTGACGGTGGTTAATCATTTATAATCTGCATTTTATTTTTAGTTGTGCAATTTGTTAAATGCCATTACAGCTTTTGTTTTACCTTCCGTTACCCTTACCAGGATCCTCAAGGGGTCATGGGAGTTTGCCCATCCAGTCTACATGTGTTTTTTGTGAACTTTGAGAGGACCAGACTTAGCTTTTTTTTAGATTTTTCTACATGGATTATTGAGCATGCATGAGTTGGGGGCCTGTTGCTACGGGCTGTTCAGTCCCTATTCAAGCAATGCAAGTTTGGTTCACATTGCTGTTTCAGGGTGGGAGTTGAACTCCACCAGAGCTGCCCATCGTCACCGATTCTGTTCATGACTTTTATGGACAGAATTTCTCATGCAGCCAGGGGGCGGAGGGATTTCGGTTCAGTGGCCTCAGGATTCCATCTCTTTGCAGATGAGGTGGTCCTATTGGCATCATTGTGCCGCAATCTTCAGCTCTCACTGGAGTGGTTCACTGCTGAGTGTGAAGTGACTGGGATGAGAATCAACACCTCCAAATCTGAGGCCATGGTCCTCAGTCAGGAAAGGGTGGATTGCTGTCTTCAGGTCGAGGGTGAGGTTCTGGCTCGTGGAGGAGTTTGAGTATCTCTGGGTTTTGTTCACGAGTGGGGGAAGAATGGAGCATGAGATTGACAGACTGATTGGTGCAGCATCTGCAGTATTGCGGACTCTGTGCTGGTCTGTTGTGGTGAAGAGGGAGCTGAGCTGTAAGACGAAGCTCTGCGTTTACAGTTTGGTCTACGTTCCTATTCACCCATTGTCACGAGCTCTGGGCGGTGACTGAAAGAATGAGATATCGGATACAGGCAGTTGAAATTAGTTTCCTCTGCAGAGTAGTTGGACTCTCCCTTACAGATGGGATGAAAAGTTCAGTTATCCAGGTGGCACTCGGAGTGGAACCGCTGCTCCTCCACATCGAAAGGAGCCAGTTGAGGTGGTTCGGGCATCTGGTAAGGATGCTTCCTGGGTGCCTCTCTCGGGCATGTCCAACTGGGAGGAGACCTCAGGGAAGACCCAGGACATGCTGGAGAGACCCTGTCTCTTGGTTGGCCTGAGAACATGATGTCTGGGCCTCCCTGCTCAAGCTGCTGCTCCCATGATCCAACTTTGGTACAAGTGGAAGATGATGTATGTGGATGACTTCTGTTTTCTTGTTTTGATCTAAAAAACGATTGTTGTGTTATCTAATATTTTCTTTTCGGTTTTGTTGTCGTGGTTTAAAGATGTATAAAATCAGCCTTCAAATTTGAAAACTAAAACAGTAATTCCAACATTTGAACTCAAAAAGTATAAGTAATTGGTTAAACACAAGGTCTGATCTAGGTGAAGGGATCCTTTAAAATATTCCTCAAGGACGGTCAGCTGGGACAGACAGAATGACCTATCTGTATCGCTCTGTGGATCTAATCTTCGCTTCACTACACCTACACTGCTGTGTCAAAAGGCCCTTTTGTTTGCTAACCCCTCAGCAATTACACCTTCCCCCCCAGCTCAGGTATTCCAGATCCACGTTTGCAAAGTCATCCACACAAGTGGTCTGTCCTTTCCAATGTTTTACTAAAATGTAGCCAAGACACAAAGCAGCATTGCAATGCACCAACTGCAGGATAAGGCAAACAGAGCTGGAATAATTATTTTAACTGTTGTAAAAAGGACTAAAAATACACCTTAAGGTGAGACCTACAAATGTCTTGTTCTTCCATGCAAAATCCAGAGATGTCCCCAGCTGTGCAATTTTTTTACCCATCAGACAAACAGAAGAAAACCTTGACTGGTTTCATTCCAGTAAAGGCTCAGAATGCATACGTCCGGTGGGGGGAATTATTATTGCTGTGAATTTGTAGGTACAAGAGTGTCACGTTTATCAGTTGCCTGCTCACTCTATTCCTGGCACACAGCTGGTTAGAAAGTGCTTTCATCCCTCTTTCCAACAGCCCTTAAATGGTAGTAAAGCACCGAAGGATGGAAAGAAACTGGAAAAATCTGCACAGACAAACGAAGGTTATTTTTTTTGTACCGTAATCAAAAACGCTGTCATCATTTTGTTCAACTCCTTTTAAAAGGTGCTGTGAAAACACTACGGGTGTTTGGGTCCTGAGGCAAAGTGGACAAAGTGAGCCAGGGTTTAATTTAGATAAATTGCGGGTGGAAAGTAATGAAGAAATACTGACTGCAACATGAGTCAGAGAGTGTCTTTATTGTCATTTGCACCGCATGTGGTACATGTGATGAAAACGAGATTATGTACACGGGGTCCCAGTTACATCCAACAACAAATGCAAGAGAAAAACAGTAATAACATCTAGAATTAACTAAGAAAAACATCAACTAGTAATACACTAAGCCCTAATGTAATAGAAAAACATCATTATAAACAGCAGCACGAAGCAGGACAGATTGAAATATTTTATTCTGGTGTTAGAAAAACTTGTCAGAATCAGAGTCAGAATGACTCAAATATCATTTCTTTGTTTAACTGTAATCATTAACATTAACTCAAACCCAACTGATGATGCAGGCACAGTGGTGCAGAGCAGAGTGCCACCCTGAGCTCTCCATTTTGTCGGTCCGTCAAAGCCTCAGCCTTGGGGGGGTGCCCGCCTCCTAATATGTGCTGCTCGCCTTTTGCCAGAAAGGCACTTCATGAGGCTGATGGGCATGTGCTTTTTGGTGAGTTCTATTTAAGCTCAGCTGAGATGGTAAACTCTGAAACCTCAAGTCCAAATGATTTCATTGTCTGCACACATTTGTTTTGTGTTTCGTGCATTCTTGTGAGCGTCGAGGTGTGTTTATGAGTAGAAGTGAACAGCCTGCCTCCCCGGCTGCTGACGACAATTCTCCAGACTTACAGGAGGAGCAGAGCAAGCTGGCAGAGAAAAGGCTTCAGCTGGCTGCGGGAGTGAACATTCAACCATATGCTCATGTGGGTGTTTGAAAAACAAACCATACAGAAATACTTGGGAGTATTTACTTTTACAGTGCACGCAGTCGAATTTACAAGCATCTAAAACTGGCCATGCATTGTTCTGTTCAGTGTTTTATTGAACACATGGGAATGTAACACAAAATGGGTGTTCATTATGTTAAAGAGAACAGAAAGCCTGGAGAAAAATGATCTCAGTGGAAACTATCATCTCACAAACACATGCTATTCAATAGGGATGCACGATATTATCGGCATGGTATCGTATCGGCTGATATTAGCGACAAAGTTAAATATCGGACATCGGCCATTCCGTCACAATAACTCACCAATATAAAAGTCTTCTGTTTGAAGTTCATTTTTAATTTAAGAAACTAATGCACTACTACTTATGCGCTTTTCACTTGTCGCTTGTGAACAGGTTGAGTTTAGATTTGTGAAAATTTACAAATGTGCACTGTTGGAGTGTTGTCATTGTGTTAGAGGGAGTAAATGTCATGGATAAATGACATTAAACATACCGGTAATTCAAATTGAAGTGTTACATAATTTTCAGCCCCCTTTTTGGCATCTGCATTTGGTAGCAAGCCAAATTGACAAAGACCATGCAGAATAATGTAGTATTTTAATTCCACAGCAGAAAGCTATCTTTGTAATTAGGTCTAGGGGAAAAATATTGGTATCGGTATCAGTTATCGGCCAAATAACAATGTGTAGATTATAAATATAAAGAAATTCACAAGGAATACAATTAATCAGCTAACACCTGAAATTAAACAATTTTCAGATTGACTGACTTGACTGGCAACCAGTTGATCAAGCAATTGTTTTCTGGTTTGTGAACACACCAGAACCATCAATTTGCACCATTAACTTGTGTTAACAAATGTTGTCTTCAGTGTAGAAGTTCTTACAGAGTGAAGAAGACAACAGTGTAACTTGACATGATGTGGATTTTCTACTAATGTGTGGAGGTGGGAGATAAAATTTTTTTTTATTTTGATGCATTGCATCACAGACATAGGCTTCTGAATGATAATATATACAGGTAGTCCTAGGGTTACGACGGTCTCGAGTTACGACGTTTCGTGGTTACGGCGCATCTCCTATTAAATAAATAAATAAATACATATATATATATACATATATATATATACACATACATACATATATATATACACATACATACATACATACATATATATATATATACACATACATACATACATATATATATATACACATACATACATATACAGTATATATACATATATATATATACATACATACATACATACATATATATATATACACACACACACACACACAGTAAATATATTTTTTGAAAAGCCGAGTTACGCAGTTTCCGGTTTGACGTCGTAAACGTAGCGGCGGAGGAATACTGCACTGTACTCTCTAAAAAAGCTAAGTCTGGTCCTCTGGACATTCAAAAAACAAAACAAAACTGTACTGTGAACGCGGTTTTACGTCGTAAATGAATAGAGAATACGGAGGATGGACCGAGCTGGACGGCGGTTTTACGTCGTAAACGAATGGAGAATACAGCGGATGGATGGAGGAATACAGCGGATGGACGGAGGAATACAGCGTCACCAGCATCCCAGTAGGCTATTAACTATTTTTTCCCTTCATTATGGCTCCCAAATGTATGTGTTTTTTTATAAATATGTAGGGTACTGTGTTAGGATAGGCTAAGTGCTTGGTAATACAGTACTGTACATGTATAGGTGCAGTATGTACGTATATTTCGACTTGCGTCGAAAATCGGTTTACGCCGCCACGTAGGAACGTATCTACGTTGTAAGTCGAGGACTACCTATAATTCAATGTACAGTACCGGTACATGTTAATCTGTGCTGCCACTTTAGGAGAGGCAGCGGAGTGGATGCTACTCTGTTTGTAGTTACTGAAGCTTTCTGTAGTATAAAAATGCTGCAGTAAATGAGTTTTCACATCTTTTAAACCTTTTTTTACTGAACCCCAAAGATCATGTCTGCAAAAAACTGTTTGTCATGAGATAACTGTTTTCAGTAATAACACTGAAACATTTTATTTGTGTATACATTTTCAGTGATAGACAGGATCAGCTCTTCTAGTTCTTCTATGGTGTTTTTAATGTTACGTTGCTATGGTATTTTTGGGTCAACAGCCTGTGTTGAATAGTTTGACACATGACTGTGCACTCTTTATTAGTCAGGAAAATAAATAAAAAATCACGTATTCATGTAAAATAACCCATAGGCATTTATGTGTCAAGATAGTTATAATGCATCAATAATTATTTTACAGCTCTCTAAATTCTAATTAAATCAATTCATGAGATTCCCATTCCCAATAAGCTGTGTAAACTGTTCACTTTGCTACTAAAACAGAGGGTTTCTCTTAAAATATTAGCTCCCGCTTATACAAAAGACATGTGAACCTAGCAGTTGCATTAAAAAACAATGTGGCTTGCAGCATTTCTGTAGTGTTAAAAAAAAAAATTATAATTAACAAAAAAGAAGAACTGACAACAAAAACGTTAGGACCTTGAAGACCAAATCTGAACAATATACAGTTTCCACCAAAGTAAAAAAAAATAAAAAATCCTAACTTTTAACAAAAAAGTTAAGAACAGAAGAACCTGGCAGGCAGGTTATAGACATAGCATTCGGACAGATCGATGAAAGCTGCAAGCTTGCAGGTTGGTATGGAGGTATTTGATGCGTCTAAAACCTAAAAACTTCAACTACTTTTGCTACTTAGCTGTAAGAAATAAATTTGCATTGGCTAAAATCTAATTTAGCAGATCAGAGCTTTACAAAATCAGAATTAAAATCAACCGTTTTGGTGGCCTTAGAATCGCTTCTCTGTTTTTTGCAGATGATGTGGTCCTATTGGCTTCATCAGATCGTGATCTACAGCTTTCGCTGGAGCGGTTTGCAGCCGAGTGTGATGCGGCCGGGATGAGGATCAGTTCCTCCAAATCCGAGGCCATGGTCTTGAGCCGGAAAAGGGTAGCATGCCCTCTCCGGGTCGGGGAGGAGGTCCTGCCCCAAGTGGAGGAGTTTAAGTATCTCGGGGTCTTGTTCACGAATGAGGGAAAACTGGAGCGTGAGATCGATAGGCGGATAGGTGCAGCATCCGCAGTGAAGCGGGCTCTGTACCGGTCTGTCGTGGTGAAGAGAGAGCTGAGTCGAAAGGCAAAGCTCTCAATTTACCGATCGATCTACGTTCCCACCCTCATCTATGGTCATGAGCTTTGGGTTGTGACCGAAAGAACGAGATCTCGGATACAAGCGGCTGAAATGAGTTTTCTCCGCAGGGTGTCTGGACTCTCCCTTAGAGATAGGGTGAGAAGCTCAGTCATCCGGGAGGGACTCGGAGTAGAGCCGCTGCTTCTCCACATCGAGAGGAGCCAGTAGGCTATATGCCACGGACTTCCGTTCTAGCACTTCCGCATTCATGGGCCAGACGGCGCACTTCCGGTTCACAGCCACAGGATGGCGATCTTTACACAATCTCTGCAGGACTTGCCGACAGTCAATGATGTGTACAGAATTATTCAGACCTTGTCTAAAGCGCACATCTAAGAAAGACAAAGGATTTAAGCTTTATGTGTCCAACTACATAAATAACTCTGAAGGTAAGTCTGTATTTGTTTTCAGTTCACCAAACTGCATCATGTAGGCTAACACAGCTAACATAGTTAACCCTTGCTAAATTGTTGAGTAAACGTGTTTTGTCTGTACATTTCTGATTTAACACAAATGTTAGTTTCAAACAAGGAGGCAGGAGAAGTCAGGGCTGAGTGTTTACAGTCCATGAGGAGCAGCCAGAAGCCCCACTGTTTGAGTCAAAGGCACCTGACAGTTCAGTTTCAAACAAGGAGGCAGGAGATTTAGACCAGATTTAGAAACACAAGTTATTTTAATTTAATTATTTTAATTCAAGTTTGTGTACAAAACTTGAGTTGAAGTTAAATATCAGACAATATAAACTCTTTATATTCAACACATGTCTGCTATATGGTTTTGTGAATCTCACTGTTTATAGCAGCTCTTAATAAGAGATGTTTTCTTTCACTGTACAGGACACCGTAGTGATGATGAGGAGGGAGCCAGCTGGTCCAGCCTGGATGTTTGTGAGCTGAGATCGGATACAAACACCAAATACAAACAAGTTGCTCCACTGATGACGAAGGACATGTGATCCATGTGGATGGTTGAACAGAAGAGCTGCTTCATCACTTACCTTTGTCTGACTGATTAATGTTTTTAAATCTCCATTAGCTGTCGAGGAAGCTGTGACTTAAAGTCAGAAGCTGTAATGCTATAAACTGTTTAAATCTTGTGCCTCATATGTTTTCTACAGTAATGTAACATCATCATCAAATTTGTTTTTAATAAACTGGCTAAAATAAACTGAACTCTAAGCCTGTCTTAAATCAACATACACATTTTTTTGGGTGATAATAAGAAGACAAAGTCAGAATGTTTTGAACATTTTATTTTCTTACAAGTAGTAAGTAGTGTGACTGTAGTGTCAGGGTACAGTAGTCCTGAAGTATGCAGGTAGATTTTTATGCATCTGCTCTTCAGGTATCGGGTCCTAATTGAGCCGAGTACTGTCAATAAAAAGTTGCAGTGATAATCCGCCTGACCGTGGACTGATGGACACCGTACCGGTCAGCAAGGTCCCGTTGCTTTCATCCAAGGTCAAGGTCATTTAAGAACAGGAAGAACTCAACGGGCTGCAGGATATGGGTTGACGGGGTGGTGTGGATAAATAATCAATAAATAACACTGAACAACTGGTAATAACTAATAATTCAATCTCAATGTCACTACTTGTGCAATAACCTGTCACACAACCTGTGTAATGTTGATTATGTGTAGTGTATATATATATATACTGTATATATATAACTATGTGCATGTTAGCTTGTACTGTATTACTAGTTTGAAATACTTACAGTAGTTCATTCAAATTCATCCTGCTGCATCATTACTGTATATCCAACCATGTTTACTGTCTCTCTTCAGGACTTTGTGAATATTATAATTACTTTTTCACTTTGCATGCTTTTAGTATAGTTTGATTTTTAGCAAGTCAAATCGGATCTTCTCATCCTGAGCACTTCATTGTACTGTTAACTCTGTGTTAACCTGTATATGACAAATAAACACAACTTGAACTTGATGGGGAGTTCCTCTCATCTCATTCTTGGTGAACACTGACCATGGATGGCAGAGCAGTCACATCAGGAGGTCAGATGATGCAAACCTGAAAAAACAAAAAAGTGTTCATATTTACCTTCATAACGTAAAAAACCAAACAGAGAACTCTTTATGAGAGTTATGCTTTAAAATAAATAATTACATCTCAGGAAATAAAAGTTTAATTGAAGTGAAACAGTTCTGGTTTCATATTAAAGGAAACTGCAGAGAATATTTCAGAGGTGTAACAGCCCTGAAGTTACTAGGAGTTTACAAACATATTTACAGATTAGAAAACTGTTAAAATCTGAATATTATTTTAAAAGTATGTAGTTACAAACTTTTATTAAATCACTCATCATGACTCCAACATTAAATCTACAAGTGCAGGATGTGGAGTCGAGTCATATTCATGTTTCTTACTGAGCTGCAGCTGCTGTGTTCTCCTCCTCGCTGTCCTCTCTGTTGCTTCTCCCAAAGCCGCGGTCATGGAAGGGAGAATTATTCCACTTGAACAATGCAGGTACAGCTCCTTTTTAACCACTGTTTGATGCTGGCTCTTGAATATTCTGAGGTTTAAAACGCCAGCTACAACCGAGTGTTAGCTTTAAGGCTAACTCGGTTAGCCACGAACTCTGGCATTAAATGTTAAAAACTAAGCGCTCTATTGTCCCTGCTATTCACTGGACACAACGGCACACAACAAATCTCTCTTGTTGTACCAGTAGCTCGCAGATAATTTACCATTTGTGTCTTTTACATGGTCTAGTTCTAGAAGCTACCGCTAACAACAACTGCTGTCGACCAGAACCGGAAGTGCAACGTAGAGCCCACATTTTAACGGAAGTACGTCACCACTACCCGTGGCATATAGCCTGTTGAGGTGGCTCGGGCATCTGGTTAGGATGTCTCCTGGACGCCTCCCTGGGGAGGTGTTCCGGGCATGTCCCGCCGGGAGGAGACCCAGGGGAAGACCCAGGACACGCTGGAGGGACTATGTTTCTCGGCTGGCCTGGGAACGCCTTGGGATTCCCCCAGAGGAGCTGCTTCATGTGGCTGGGGAGAGGGAAGTCTGGGCCTCCCTACTTAGGCTGCTACCCCCGCGACCCGACCCCGGATAAGCGGACGAAAATGGATGGATGGATGGGAAATCAACCTAGAATTTTTTATAATTCACCCTTTATTTATCCAGGTAGTCTCATTGAGCCACGAGAACTCATTTTCAAGAGACCTGTTAGGGAGCATGGTGGGGGTTAGGGGCCTTGTTTGGAGGCCCAGGGTGGGATGAATGAGGGTGGAGGCAGGTGTGGGTGTTTCACCTTTTTCCACCCACATTTTTTAATGTTGTCAGTAGGGCTGAACGATTTTGGAAATTAACCCAATTGCAATTTTTTTTCTATAAATTGCAATTGCGATTTAAAACGTGATTATATTTTTAATATCTTCAAGTATTTTTCAACAAACAGAAGCAATAAATCAATCTGTTTTATAATAAACAATGTCAGATTTATTTAAAGCAGATATTACAATAAAGCAAACAAATCTATGCCCTTTCTTTTCACAATTTCTATTTTTTCTTGTTTCATAAACATAATAGTAAACATGTTAAGGGAACTTCCAAACTACTTTCTGAACTTCACATGACAGTTAACAAATAAATGTAAAAAATTAGATATAAAATTGAAGTTCAAACAGATCCCTGTCGGCTGATACTTTGCTTACTTGAAGTTGAAGCACTGGTTGCTGTCATTCGTAAATGTCTTTGTGGTGTTTTTTCTTTCAAGTGTTCATAAATATTTGTGTCACGTGACCAGTCAAATTGCAGCCTTCGCGATTAGAAAATCTCATTTTATCATATTCCGATATTACTGCAAATGCAATTAATTGTTCAGCCCTAGTTGTCGGTACCGGGGCTTGAACCGGCGATCTTCCGATCACAGGCCCACCGTCTCTAACCACTGCTCCACCACTCCCCTATAGAATAATCTGATGGATGAGAATACAGTACAGTATACAGCTCAACAAAATTACATTGAAGGTTTCTCGTCTTCTGAAACTCTAGCTTAATTTACAAACAAAAGGAGATTCTTACAAACTTGAGCAACATCAGTCTACAGCCTAAATCCTCTTGTCAATTACCAAACTGTGCACCCAGTAGAGTACCATGTAATTACTAGCGATTTATACTGTGCTGTAATTGGCAACAGATCTGTTGTGAAATAGGATCTCTGCGAGCAAGAACCAGACGCTGGTTTTATTGTGGAGGCACTGCTGTTGGAACAAACGGCAGAAATCATTTTTGGTTCTTTTCAATGCTCCTTGGCTGTGATGACTACACAAATGCCACTAATCTCGAGACGTAACTCAGTAAAGAATTGCAACAATTTTCGATCATTGCACACCATGTTGACAGTTTAACATCCTGCATGACTAACTGGGCTGCAAAGTTCTTCATGCCAGCCCAGTGCGTACACAATGCCCTCAGCATTACAGAGCATGGTAAAGACCAGAAGAAGGCCTTGATCCTGCAGAGTGGGACCTGATAACAACCAGGCGATGCATTCCTGCGCCGTGAGAAAGCTACTGGCCGTGACCACGAGATAAGAACGTTATGGGTCCGTCTCTGCTTGCGATCGGAGAAGCTCACTGAGTAAAAGGTAATGACACTAAAATAATGCCTTGAATCACATGGATTTCAGATGATCTAATATTATGATGGTGATTAGGACTTTGGCGTTGTTTTGTCTAAAACTATCAGAATAGATTAAACTTGAATCCATTTCTTTTAAAAGTAAAAACAAATGTAGAATTTTTTTTTAATGGCGTCAATGATTTTTACACACTTTACCAGATTTGTCTACAGATCAAACGTTTGCCATGAAAATTAGCAGCAAAGAAAGGTGACACTGTGCCTTAATAAACTGGACCAAACCATATCAAAATTATCCGACTTGAATATGTTAAAATCCACTTTTATTGTGCATAAAACTTGCCCCTTCCCAATGATCTAAAGCCGTGGTTCCAAAAGTTGGGGTCGGGAACTCACTATTGGTCAAAACACCAAGCGAGGGGGTCTTAAGATCTACAGAAATCCCATTATATATATATAAAAAAGAAAGGCTGTCAATAGTGTATTTATTCTTAACCATTTCAAAAAGATAGAAACAGTATTAACAAAGGAAAAGAAAACTGTTTTATTGTTGTTGATGTTGTTAAATACAAACTGGATTCCATAAAAGTTGGGACACTAAACAAATTGTGAATAAAAACTGAATGCAATGATGTGGAGATGGCAAATGTCAATATTTTATTCGTAATAGAACATACTGTAGATGACAGATCAAAAGTTTAATCTGAGTAAATGTGACATTTTAAAGGAAAAATATGTTGATTCAAAATTTCACAGTGTCAACAAATCCTAAAAAAGTTGGGACAAGTAGCAATAAGTGGCTGGAAAAAAGAAATTCAGCATATAACGAACAGCTGGAAGACCAATTAACACTAATTAGGTCAATTGACAACATGATTGGGTATAAAAAGAGCTTCTCAGAGTGTCAGTAGCCGTGTTTCCATCAAGGTTTCTAGATGCGCATTTTGAAGTATCGCAGCAGAAAAGCTTAATGGAAACGGCAAAATGCGAAGTTACTTCCTCAAATTCGCCAAAAAGTTTATACGCTCGCTTGAGGTGGTTTTTGGGATCTTCGAAAATGAGCAGATGCGCAAAACGACAGATGGAAACAGATTTGCCGACTCAGTTCTGCCGTAGCGAACATTCACGTCACGTGACTGATCAGCTGTTTCCGCTCCGGACAACATGTAACATCGCTAAAACTAGTTGGCATGACAGAATAAATACAACTTGCCCGATAGCAACACATACCTGAAATATTCTCTCCATTTTGACGAGATGTGTGGCCGGGTTCTGTTTTCAACCGCTACTTCCTGTTTACTGTAGACATGCGTAACGCTGACGTCTGACGTAATGACGCTGACGTCTGACGTAATGACGCTGTGCGTGGCCCGGTAGATGCGATTCAAGCCAGTTGATGGAAACACTTCTGCTTCGCATTAATTTGTATTTACATATTTGCGAGATTTCAAAAATTAGCTCAAAATTCGAAATGAAAATGGATGGAAACACGGTTAGTGTCTCTCAGAAGCCAAGATGGTAAGAGGATCACCAATTCCACCATTGTTGCGCAGAAAGATAGTGCAGCAATACCAGAATGGTGTTACCCAGCGTAAAATAGCAAAGACTTTTAAGTTATCATCATCAACCGTGCATAACATCATCAAAAGATTCAGAGAATCTGGAACAATCGCTGTGCGTAAGGGTCAAGGCCGTAAAACTCTACTGGATGCTCGTGATCTCCGGGCCCTTAAACGTCACTGCACCTCAAACAGGAATGCCACTGTCAAGGAAATAACAGAATGGGCTCAGGAATACTTCCAGAAAGCATTGTCAGTGAACACAATCCACCGTGCCATCCGCCGTTGCCAGCTGAAACTCTACAGTGCAAAGAGGAAGCCATTTCTAAGCAAGCTCCACAAGCTCAGATGTTTGCACTGGGCCAGGGGTCATTTAAAATGGAGTGTGGCAAAATGGAAGACTGTTCTGTGGTCAGATGAGTCACAATTTGAAGTTCTTTATGGAACACTGGGACGCCATGTCATCCGGACCAGAGAGGACAAGGATAGCCCAAGTTGTTATCAACGCTCCGTTCAGAAGCCTGCATCACTGATGGTATGGGGTTGCATGAGCGCTTGTGGCATGGGCAGCTTGCATGTCTGGAAAGGCACCATTAATGCAGAGAACTATGTTCAGGTTCTAGAACAACATATGCTCCCATCTAGACGTCATCTCTTTCAGGGAAGACCCTGCATTTTTCAACAAGATAATGCCAGACCACATTCTGCAGCAATCACAACATCATGGCTACGTAGGAGAAGGATCGGGTACTGAAATGTCCAGCCTGCAGTCCAGATCTTTCACCTATAGAGAACATTTGGCGCATCATAAAGAGGAAGGTGCGACAAAGAAGGCCCAAGACGATTGAACAGTTAGAGGCCTGTATTAGACATGAATGGGAGAGCATTCCTATTTCTAAACTTGAGAAACTGGTCTCCTCTGTCCCCAGACGTCTGTTGAGTGTTGTAAGAAGAAGGGGGGATGACACACAGTGGTAAAAATGGACTTGTCCCAACTTTTTTGGGATTTGTTGACGCCATGAAATTTTGAACAACATATTTTTCCCTTAAAATGATACATTCTCTCAGTTTAAACTTTTGATCTGTGATTTGTGTTCTATTCTGAATAAACTATTAGATGTTGGCACCTCCACATCTTTGCATTCAGTTTTTATTCACAATTTGTTTAGTGTCCCAACTTTTTTGGAATCCAGTTTGTAGTTCATCACCGTTTACTCCAACTAACAAAAGACATGGTCACGAGTCTTTGCCGCTTTTGATTCATAGGCCCATCTGAAAGGTTTGGAAGCCACTGATCTAAAGCCTAAAGAGCGTAAGAGAGAGTAAGTTCTCTAAAGACTTGTGTTTGAGATTAAACCCACATCCTGTCACGCTATATGCAACTCCTACAGCCGAGCTCTTGAGGGGCCCCCACCCTGGAGCTAGACTCATCTCCTCAGTCTGCATGGCAGATATTTAACTATTAGGAGCCAAAGCAGCCTTCCCCCACTCGATAGGTCAACGCTGCCTGGATCTTCAACATCTGGACGGCACGCTCAGCCAGCAATAATGCCGCCTTTGTTCCCTTGCCATGTTCACTGCTCACTGGCCAGCTTTGTAGAAGCAGCAGTCTCCTGGAGCAGAGCAGAGGCACTGCAAGCAGCTCTACGACAGGCATCTGGCCAATTTATACGTTACTGAGGTTTGGAAAACATCCTCTGGTGCCGAGTCGACTTACTCTCTTGCATTTAAGCAAACTACACACCTTGACACAAGCAGTGCCACACAGTCCATGCTATCTGCAGCACAGACATGCTTGAAGTGTTTGGGGACATCAAACCTGGAAGTCTGAATGCCACAGCTCCACAGGTGGATCCTGCAGCACTGTGTGTGCATTTGTAGGTCAGACAGTGGTGTGGGGGAAAAAACTACAGTAATCTGGATCCACAAAACCAGCACTAACCCAGAACTCTTCCATGAAATCTGGTAAAGCAAATGATGAGGACTTTTAGGATGAAAGAGTGAGGGTGCTGTAAGAAATGGGAGAAGCAATGTTAAAAATAAGAGCAAAGCAACATTTTTGGCCTGTTGAGAAACTCTCCAAGATCCAACAAGATAACATCATATAGTCCCGAGGTGGACTTAGAAATGGGGACTAAATAAAAGCATGATATCTTGAGATTAAACGGTGATTGTTTCAAGTTAGGAGGCTGGAGGAGCCTTCGGCTTAAAGAAGAGCTGGTTTCAGAGAACTATCCCTCTAAATGTTTCCGTTATTTCTGCCTCATCCCATACAACCAGCTCAGCTGAGGCTTTCTGCCTATTTAAAAAAAAAAAGGTCGTCATTTTACCTTTCAGGTGCGAACAGAACCGGGTTCAGTTCTCTCCTCTCAGGGTGGAAGTTTCCGAAGAAAAACAAAATATAAGCGTGAATGGATTCCGCAAAAAAAAGAAAAAAAAGGAAAAAGAAAAATGTGTCCTTCTTCTCGGTTTGCTCAATAAATCACTTCCAGCGCGAGACTGCGTCAAAACCAAAAGAAAATCACGTTTAGAAATCAGAGCAGGAAGTCACGGACGGTTCGGCAAAACAAGAAAATGACGTTTGGAGGTGCTGTCTGAAAGTTTGTGTTTGTCCTGTCGAGCTGCGGAAAAACACCCCCTCTCTCTCCTCCTCCTCCTCCTCCTCTCCTCCTCCCCGGCTTCTCCTCCTGCTGCTCCGCCGCCTGCTGGAACTGGGACACCGCAAGGCATCATGGACTGTTTAAAGCTGCAACGCACGAGACAACTTTTAAACATCAAACACGACGCTGCTGCTTATCAAACGCCATCAAAAACTGATGACGTGTTCGTGTTTTGTCAGCAAAATATCACACGAACCAGTGGACGGATTTCAATTACACTTTTAATTGAGTGTGCAGCTTATTGTGTGAATGCATTCACGCTATTGTTTTCCTGTGTCATCATATTTATTATTCCTGGCTGTTATCCCTATTCCATTTGTTTTTTCGGCATCTTTCTCATTCCGCAATTTTTTAATAATAATAATAATAATACGACGCGTATAATAATAATAATAATACTTTATTTATAAAGTACGGAAGCGTAAAGTACGGAAGCGTACTGCAGTCAACCATGGAATTTTTTTTGGGAGCTTATGTAGTACCGTAATCACGTGATACGTATGTAGTAATAACGTGATATTATGTAGTAAAAAC
>JBBPBX010047030.1:0-26346 GCA_038048925.1 Garcialebias charrua | reverse complement strand
TACGTGACCAACAAACAGAACCCAGCAGGCAGGGTGCTCCTCAGAAGTTACTCACCTCTTTTTCGAGCCACAGATGGGGGAACCCGTGATCCGTGGCTGACATTCCGGGGGTGGGGTCCGGTAGAAGAGCAGGTCGTCGGGTGTTGTCCTGGACTATGGGGGGTTCGGGGTCTCGGGGTTTGCCGTGAGTGGGGCTGGCGCTAAGCTCTCCCTGGGGTTGTTTGGACTCGGGTGTCTTGTCCTGTCGGCTGAGCATGGGTTGGGCCGGATCTTGGATGTCGGCTCCTCTCCGCCCCAGAATGAATGGGTCTACCTCCTGGGTTTTTTGCGTGGGCTGCCCCATGTAGGGGGCAGGTACATGTCTTGGACCCGGGGGGTATAGAGTGCATATCGGGAATATGAATGGAATGTGTCGTTATTGTATGTCTTTGAGTGAGTGAGGGTGAGAATGAGGGTGGGTCTGTGTGATTGTGTCTGTGTATGAATGACTATTTGTCAGGCCGGGACTTATACTGCCCCCTCTTTGATACAGCTGGGGCTGCTTGGTGTCGCACCCCTACCATGCGGACCCCTATTGGGGTGAGCCTTTGCCTACCTACCTTATACACTTATGCATGCTCACAACCACACACAAATAGATGCAGGGATGCACATGCAGTATGTATTTATGTAGATGTGCATGTAACTGCATATGCATGTACTGTATATGTATGTATGTATATATATCAGAGTCAGAGTCAGAGTCAGAGAGTCTTTATTGTCATTTGCACCGCATGTGGTACATGAGATGAAAACGAGATTATGTACACGAGGTCCCAGTTACATCCAACAACAAATGAAAGAGAAAAACAGTAATAACATCTAGAACTAACTAAGAAACGCATCAACTAGTAATACACTAAGCCTAATATAGTGGGAATAAACAGCAGCACGAACATGAGTCTGCATGAGCAGATGGTCACAGATGAACACAGATGAATACAGCAACAAGAAAACAGATCAGCATCAGTATGATGTGATATTTTGCAGTGTTTATTTTTTTATTTTATTTTTATTTATTCATGAGTCTAACAGCCTCAGGGTAGAAGCTGTTCCTCAGTCTAGTGGTTCTACACTTGATGCTCCTCAACCTCCGTCCTGAGGGGAGTGGGGCAAAGAGTGAGTGTGCTGGATGAGTGAGGTCTTTCATGATGCAGGTGGCTCTTTTCCTGCATCTGGAGGTGTAAATGTCTGTGATGGTGGGGAGACTGACTCCAACAGACTTCTGTGCAGCCTTCACCACTCTCTGCAGAGCTTTCCTCTCTTCAACTGTGCAGCCTCCATGCCACACGTTGATGCTGGAGCACAGGATGCTCTCCACTGCACACCTGTAGAAGGAGGTGAGGACTGGGCTGCTCAGACCAGCTCGTCTCAGCCGTCTGAGGAAGTAGAGTCTCTGATGACCTTTCTTGATCAGGCTGGTGGTGTTGTTGCTCCAGCTGAGGTTATCATTCATGTGTACACCCAAGTATTTGTAGCTGGAGACCACTTCCACTGCAGACCCACCTATTTTCAGTGGGGCATGGGTGTGTTTGTTCCTTCTGAAGTCCACAATCATCTCCTTTGTCTTCTTCACATTCATGTGAAGATTATTCTCTTTGCACCAGCTCTCCAGGTGTTCCACCTCCTGTCTGTAGCTGGACTCATCATTGTTTGTGATGCATCCCACCACCGCTGTATCATCTGCAAACTTAACAATATGACAGCCTGGAAGTGTGGCTGTACAATCATATGTGAGCAGAGTGAACAGAAGGGGGCTCAGCACACATCCCTGAGGAGAGCCAGTGCTGAGGGTTATGGTGGAGGAGGAGAAGTTGTGGATCTTCACGGACTGTGGTCTGTCTGTTAAGAAGTCTAGTACCCAGTTACAAATAGAGGGGCTTAGTCCAAGTGTAGATAGTTTGTCTATCAGAGTTTGGGGGATCATGGTGTTGAAGGCAGATGTGAAGTCCACAAAGAGCAGACGCACGTATGAGTCTTTCTGATCCAGGTGGGTGAGAGCAGTGTGGACCACGGAAGAAATGGCGTCCTCTGTTGATCGGTTCTCACGGTATGCGTATTGATGAGGGTCCTCATTGATGTTGACGGTTGCCTTGATGTGGGACATGACCAGTTTCTCAAAACATTTAGCGACTATCGGGGTGAGGGCCACCGGTCTATAGTCATTCAGACCAGTCACTGTGGAGCTCTTTGGGACTGGGATGATGGTCGCGGTCTTCAGGCAGGTGGGAACTGACTCCAGTGCAAGTGAGGTGGTGAAGATGTCAGCCAGCACCTCACAGAGCTGGTCCGCACATTCCTTCAGAACTTTCCCTGGGATGTTGTCTGGTCCGGTTGCTTTATGAGGATTAATCTTTCTGAGACTGCCTCTCACTTCTGCTGCGGACACCCTGAGATATATGTAGGTATAGGTAAATATATTTATAAAAATCTACTGCAAAGCCATGAATATTCTAAGTCTTTTATACATATGTGCTTGGTTATTGTGTTCTGTCATGTTCTTTGCATGTTTGCGGCGGCGGTCGGGTGTGTTTGCCTTGTGCTTTTTGTGTGTATTTGTTATGTTTTGTGGTCTTGCTTTCCATCTCTCCTTTCTTTCTATTAATAAAAAATAAAAAGAATGCTGGGTGCACATCCTGGAAGTGTCAGAGCTCCAGAGAGCAGGAGGCCAGGTTTGAACGGACCGAGTCCGATCAGAGGTTGCTTCGGTCGAATACATGAGCTGGGAGCTGGACGGCGGTTTTACATCGTAAACGGAATAGAGAATATGGAGGATGGACGGAGGAATACGGCGTCACCAGCATCTCAGCAGGAAATTAACTCTTTTTTCCTTCATTATGGCTCCCAAATGTATGTGTTTTTTGATAATTATGTAGAGTACTGTGTTAGGGGATAAGTGCTTGGTAATACAGTACTGTACATGCATATGATGCAGTATGTACGTATGTTCTGACTTACGTTGAAAATCGGTTTACGACGAGGCGTATGAACGGATCTACGTCGTAAGACGAGGACTACCTGTTGAACCCCCTCTTGTTCACTCTGCTCACATGACTGCACACCTACCCATTCAGGCTGTCACATTGTAAAGTTTACAGATGATACAGCAGTGGTGGGAGGCATCACAAACAACAATAAGTCCAGCTACAGGCAGGAGGTGGAACACCTGGAGAGCTGGTGCAAAGAGAATAACCTTCACATCAGTGGGAAGAAGATGATGGAGATGATCATGGAGTTCAGAAGGAGCAAACACCCCACCCACCCTGAACATAGGAGGGTCTGTGGTGGAAGTGGTCTCCAGCTCCAAGTACTTGGGTGTCTGAATGATAACCTCAGCTGGAGCAACAACACCACCAGCCTGATCAAGAAAGCTCATCAGAGACTCTACTTCCTCAGACAGCTGAGACGAGCTGGTCTGAGCAGCCCAGTCCTCACCTCCTTCTACAGGTGTGCAGTGGAGAGCATCCTGTGCTCCAGCATCAACGTGTGGCATGGAGGCTGCACAGTTGCAGAAAGAAAAGCTCTGCAGAGAGTGGTGAAGGCTGCACAGAAGATGTTGGAGTCAGTCTCCCCACCATCACAGACATCTACACCTCCAGATGCAGGAAGAGATCCACCTGCATCATGAAGGACCCCACTCACCCAGCACACACACTTTTTGCCCCGCTCCCCTCAGGACGGAGGTTAAGGGGTATTAAGTGAAGAACCACTAGACTGAGGAACAGCTTCTACCCTGAGGCTGTTAGTCTTGAATATCTAACCTAACATGAATATTTAACCATGATAATCACTGTCATGCCACTTATTTTGTGATATGTCAATTTATCCATGCTGCTGATTATTTTTAACCTTAAGCTGCTGTATTCATTCCCATCTGCTCACAACAGATTCATGTTCAGGCTGCTGTGGTTTTAATTTTTTCTTCTTCTTTCGGCTGCTCCCTTCTTCAGGAGTCGCCACAGCAAACTATATGTCGCACGAAGACTTGGCAATAATTTTTACACCAGATTTCCTTCCTGACACAACCACAAACCACTGAGCTACCATAGCCCTCTGAGTGGAGCAGAGAGCTGCCATATAGGGTGCTAAAGGGAGCAGAAGATGGGGGTTAAGGGCCTTGCTCAAGGGCCCAGAGTGGGGAAAATGAGGGTGGAGGCAGGTATGGGTGCTTCAACTATCCCACCCACACCTTGAAGTCATCAGCACCGTGAGCTGATCCAGCGATCCTCCGACCATAGACTCACCCTCTCCAACCCCTGCACCACCATTGCCTCATATACATGGATATATGTGTCCTTGTGATGGACTGGAGACCTGTCCTTGCTTCTTGCACAGTGATAGCTGGACATAGGCACCAGTGACCACCATGACACGAAAAGGAAGAAGCAGGTAAAAGATAATGGATAGATGGATGTACATGAATTTTTAATAAACTTGAACATTTAAACAGAGGTGGAGGCCTCCGGGTTCAACTGTCCCCCTCTTACAATGTTATTGCTAGTAGCAAATGGTAAACATGGAGCTTACTTATATAGCGCTTTCCAGCCCCCTTTGAGGGACCCCAAAGCGCTTCACAGTACCAACCATCCACCCATTCATACACACATTCATACACCGGTAGCGGTAGACTGCCATATAAGGCGCCAACCAGTCCTACCGGGAGCAACTCGGGGTTAAGTGTCTTGCCCAGGGACACAACGAGGTATCACTCAGCCCTCTGTGAATAGCAAACAACCATCAGGGTGCTAACGATCCATCGTTAGGCTGATGGTCCTCCTTGATCATGCAAGCAGCTGGTTTCGGCTGTCATCAGCAAACTGGTCAATCCACTGTAAGAGGGTGCTATTTATAAGACTGAGCTGAATACAGCAGCTCAGACTGAGGAAGTCTTTCGGACGAAAGACGAAATGTTTCTACTTTTTTTTTAAAGGCTGGGCTCAAGTCTCAGCATATGATCTATTAACAGTAACATTTAAAATAAATTGCATCTTAAAGTTTGATTCTATGACAACTTATTTTATTACTTGTTTTTATTTTCTCTATATATTTCCACAACTACTGTTGTCAGATAAAGATTGTCCTAATAAATAAAAAACACATTTAAATCAGAACAAAATTAACTAAAATATATTTTGTGTATATTACTTATTACATTAAAACGTAGAACATTTTTCATAAATGTATTCACACACGAACATTAAAATGTTAATGTTTTCAATATTTACTCCATTTAACATTTGGCTGCAACAATTAATTAATTCAGATAAAAACAAGATCAAGCCAGAGGTCTGTAGTTACAGAAGTTTTGACATTTATTTTGAAACAAAACATAAACTTGAACACAATGGAAAAATATATATATATATATATACTTTGTACATGTAAGTAAAAATCCTTTCATTTCTTGACAGCATACCTCTTCAGTACTCATATTGTTACAAACAAAACCCTGGTTATCTTCCACTGTTGGTTAATGAGAACTCTTATGTGTCCTAAGGACTTTTCTTAATACTTAACATTCAGCAGTTGTCCCTCGTGTAGTTTCTCATGTGTATTTTATGAGTCATTGCAAACCACCGCTTTGTGTCCTGTGTGGATTCTCATGTGTGTGTTTAAATTGCCCTGTTGGCTAAATCTTTGTCCACAAAGTTCACAGGCAAATGGTTTGTGTCCTGTGTGGATTCTCATGTGTGTGTTTAAATTGCCCAGTTGGCTAAATCTTTGTCCACAAAGGTCACAGGCAAATGGTTTGTGTCCTGTGTGGATTCTCATGTGTGTGTTTAAACTGCCCTGTTCGTTAAATCTTTGTCCACAAAGTTCACAGGCAAATGGTTTGTGTCCTGTGTGGATTCTCATGTGTGTGTTTAAACTGCCCTGTTGGCTAAATCTTTGTCCACAAAGTTCACAGGCAAATGGTTTGTGTCCTGTGTGGATTCTCATGTGTGTGTTTAAACTGCCCTGTTCGTTAAATCTTTGTCCACAAAGGTCACAGGCAAATGGTTTGTGTCCTGTGTGGATTCTCATGTGTGTGTTTAAACTGCCCTGTTCGTTAAATCTTTGTCCACAAAGGTCACAGGCAAATGGTTTGTGTCCTGTGTGGATTCTCATGTGTGTGTTTAAATGGTGCTGTTGTCTAAATCTTTGTCCACAAAGTTCACAGGCAAATGGTTTGTGTCCTGTGTGGATTCTCATGTGTGTGTTTAAATGGTGCTGTTGTCTTAATCTTTGTCCACAAAGTTCACAGGCAAATGGTTTGTGTCCTGTGTGGATTCTCATGTGTCTGTTTAAATCTTGCTGTTGTCTAAATCTTTGTCCACAAAGTTCACAGGCACATGGTTTCTCTCCTGTGTGGATTCTCATGTGTATGTTTAAATGTGCTTTTCTAGTAAATCTTTGTCCACAAAGTTCACAGGCAAATGGTTTGTGTCCTGTGTGGATTCTCATGTGTCTGTTTAAATTTCCTTTACTGGTAAATCTTTTGCCACATTCCTCACATCCAATCAGTATGGTCTCAACTTTACTGCATGACGGTACATTTTTTTCCACTTCCAGACCTTTCTTAGTAATCAAACCACTTGAAGACTCGTGTCTTGAATTACTTTTCATGTGTCTCTGAAGAGACAAGTTGTTGGTCATGGTAGTTTCTGTTTCTTCATCACTCTCCTCTTCACTGGCTGCTGCTTCTCTCTGGTCAGCTGAGCTGCTCATGTGACGGCATCTGTCTTCCTCTTGATAAAGATGTGACAGTAATGGTTTAGCTTCATCATCATTACTAACTTCAGTCTTTTGAAGAGTTCACATTACCTTCATAAGATTTCAGATCTTGGCTTCTTCTAGTTTCTGCTGCTCCACCGTCCTCTCCACCTGTGGCTGTTTCCATCTGGACTGCTGCTACTGGTTGGTAGATCTCTGTCGTCCAGTTGGTGTTGATGAAGATGTGAGGACAGAGGTTTCACTTCTCAGTTGTTTCCTTTAAAAAATGTAATCAAACATCTTGATGTCTAAAGGCACAGACCTCTTCCTCGTCGTTTCATCTGTTAGCAAGGTAAAGCTACACATTCTATTATGCTAAACATGTTTGCTAGCAGAAAACTATAACTACAGTACACTGTATGACACTTAGGAGAAATAACAATAAAATACAAACCTTATATCTGTAGTTGATGGTTTGGGATGAAATCAAGTCTGTATGACAGTTTTTATGTTGCTCGAGTTTCTTCTACAGGTATTCAACAGTTTCTGTTGACAGTCTCAGAAACACTGGAGCCTAAAAACTGTTGGACTTCTCTACAGCGCTCCAACTCTGTTGCTAGTTCAGTTAGCTTGACTGCTAACTGAAAATGCTACCTAAAAACACACAACTTACAGCTAACAACGAGTCAATACGTATACTTTTTAACGTTATATAAGTTATAGGGCATTAGAGTTGTGCTAAAAACATTCACTGTACTTTCATGTACATTTGTGATATGACAGAGGATGTGGTTAGTCTCCACTTGAACGTGTTTTATTTAATAAACTGCGTAGTTTCCCCGCTTGTACAGTGGTACCCAGAATGCTTTGCGCACACACTCTTAAAGTGACAGTACGTCTGTATTTACCATACATTCAATCAATTACACAGAGTAAAAATTATACTCCTTTAACTTTATGCTTTTTTTCTTCTTTAAAGTAGGATGCTCAATTTCTCCACAATTACAAAAAATAAACATAAGCCTGAACTATTCATTGTTTGTTTTTAAAATATATATATTTTTTTCTTTTACAAGAATCCAGCCTTCTGTGATAGACTTGCAACCTGGATATGAGCACCAGTGATCCCCCACAACCCAGAAAGTAAAAAGCAAGTAAAGATAATGGATGGATGGATGGAATCCAGTCTTTTCTTTTGTCTCAAAATGGAAAAATATCAATAAATGTTAACAATCATTAGATGTTTTTAGTTTTATAACTTAACGCCTACTGGCCAGAAAACCTCCCTCTAACAAACTTAAAGTGGGCCATGGGCCACCAGTTGATAATGACAACTGCAGTGAGTTTTGCAGCTCTGGACACATTTAATCTAGTGAACAAAGGGGCAGAAATGGCTCTTTTGATCCTAAAGGTTGCAGACCCCTGTTCCAGACCTTCAATAAGAGTGTCCTGTGTGACAGAACCTGGTATCACTGGTTCTTCTGTCCATCCCGTGTCCTCCATTGAAGTGGTTACATCAGGACCACTGTTGAACGACTTGAGGTGGCTGGGAGTTGCCAACAGATGGCGCCTGTTCCTTCTGTATTTCTCCCCCTGTGCTGTTTCCACAATAGAAGATCTGGGTGTGGAGCCTGTGCCTTGGACTACAGCAGGGGTTGTCCACTGTTTCTGTCCATCCAGTTTTATGAGCACCAAGTCCCCTGGGCTCAGTGGTGGTAAGTGTTGCACTCCATTGCAGCGATTGTAGAAATATGCATGTTTTTGTTTAGCTGTGTCATCAGTTTGTTGAATTTTATTTATGTAGGATCCATGAGCTCCGTTTGCTCTAACCAGCCAGGGTTCAGATTGTCCTGCAGGATGGGCAGAGTCGTCCTGATTTTTTTTACCCTTTTCTTTATATAGGTAGACTCATTGAGTCACGAGAACTCATTTTCAAGAGAGACCTGTTAGGGAGCAGATGTTGGGGGTGAAGGGCCTTGCTCAGGGGCCCAGGGTGGGGCAAATGAGCGGGGAGGCAGGTGTGGGTGTTTCACTTTTTTCCACCCACATTTTTTGATGTTGTCGGTACCGGGGCTTGAACCGGCAATCTTCTGATCACAGGCCCGTGTACCCCAAGGCTCTATTTTAGGCCCCCTACTTTTTAATTTGTACATGCTGCCGCTTGGTGGAGTCATCAGGAGCCATGGGATAAGTTTCCATAGTTATGCTGATGACACACAGCTATACATCTCATTATCTCATGATGACCCCCGGCCAATCACTGCACTTTTTAATTGCATTACAGACATAAAATCCTGGATGGCACAGAACTTTCTCCAGCTAAACCAGAACAAAACAGAAGTTTCAATCATTGGACCCGAGGTTCAAAAAGAAAATACAATTCAGAAATTACAATCTCTGTCTTTACAACTTTCTAAAAAAGTAAGAGGCCTGGGGGTTCTTTTTGACTCTGAGCTTACTTTTATTCCTCATATTAAACATGTAGTGAAAACAGGATTTTATCATCTAAAAAATATAGCCAGAGTCCGCCCTCTACTTTCTCTGACTGAGACTTTGATGCACACTTTTATTTCTAGTTGTTTAGACTACTGTAATTCACTGCTTTCTGGTCTCCCTAAGAAAAATTTGTCCAGTCTTCAGCTGTTACAAAACTCTGCTGCTCATGTGCTAACCAAGACCAGAAGGCAGGCTCATATTACACCTGTTTTAAAATCATTGCATTGGCTCCCTGTGCGCCTCAGGATTGATTTTAAGATTCTTTTAGTGGTTTTTAAATGTCTCAATGGTCTCGCACCATCTTATCTTGCAGAGCTGCTATTGCCCTATGAACCCCCGCGGACATTAAGGTCCTCTGGTACTGGACTACTAACAGTTCCAAAAGTCAGAACTCACACTTACGGTGAGGCTTCTTTCCAGTACTATGGCCCCCGTCTGTGGAATAGTCTGCCGGAGAACCTGAGGGCTGCAGAGAATGTTGTTGTTTTTAAGAGCAGGCTCAAGACCCATCTTTTTAACTGCATTTCCTGAACTGGTTCATCTCTGTTCACTCTATACATTTTCCATACTACTGTATTTAATTTGATTTATTTATTTATTTTGTGTGTGTCGTTTGCTTTAATTTTGTGAGTTTATTGTTTTATAATTCTGTACAGCACTTTGAGCTGCTTTTAGTGTGAAGGGTGCTTTATAAATAAAATTGGAAGAAAAAAAACGTGGAAATGTGGACCTGGTTCATCAGGCACGTTTTTGTCTGTTGTCCAGATTCGCCGAGGAGGCCCTGTGCTTGGTCGCCTGGCGGGGGACAAACCTGTTTTTGCTCCATGCGTGCTCGGTACGAGGTGGGCCCGGCGGGGGTCTCTGCCTGGGCTCCTCCTCGTATGCTGGCCGCTTCTGCGGTGGGGCACGCGTTGCCGAGTGGTGCCGAGACTGCGCAGGTCTGCTTCCAGCAGACTCCCTTGGGGGGGCGAAGCTTCTCCGGGGAATGCCCACCCGGAGAGCTTCCGCCTGTCTGCGTCTTTGGTCCAGCTTGGTCTGAATTCGCTCCAAAGCTTTACCAAACAATCCCTCCGGCTCTATCGAGTGGTGGAGAAAAGGCACCTTTTGTCCCTCCGGGAGATCCGTTAAAGTCATCCAGAGGTGGCGGATTGCGATGACCACTTCCGCCATTCCCCTACCCTGTGTAACAGCAGCTGTCCCCATCATACGGAGCACAAAGTTTGTTGCTCTGCGGGCTTCATCCAGCAATTCGGCAGCCGCCTGCTTGTCCGTTGTTGTTTGGAGCTGTTGCAACTTTTCCGCTAGGTAAGCCTGCATTAAAGCGGACGCATTAATGGTGCGTGCCGCGAGTCCCTGAGCCCTGTAGCATTTCTTGAGTAGAGACGCTGAGGCTTGACAAGCCTTCCTGGGAAGAGTTGGTTTTGTTCCTGATGATTTAGGAGCCAGGTGAGACGCTAGTGTGTCCTCAATCTGAGGCACGTTAGCTATTCCCACTTCATCCATCCGTCTACGTCGAGGAACTGTGAGAGGGGAAGAAGCATAGGGGCTCTTGGTTGAGTCCAGGTGCGAGTTAGTTCTGTGAGGAAGTCCGGGAACACGGGCATCTTGTGCCTCGTGGCGGCCTGCTGATTCGAGTAAAAATAGTTTCCTGCCAGCCTCGTGACCTGTTGGCGAGGTGGAGGTTCAGGCCATGGGATGTATAGCACGTCCGCTGCTCTGTGGCACAAGTCGAACAGAGCAGGGATGGAAAATTCAGTTTCTGGGAGCACAGGTACCGGGGTCTGGGAGAGAGCTTCGCCCTGATCCTCCAGTTCCACGTCCGCCTCCTCCATTGAAATATCGCCCGAGGCTGAAATCGAGATCTCGTCCTCGTTCATCATGCCACGGGTGTCTAACTCGACTGTTAGGTCCACCATAGGATCCAGCACGTCAGGGCTGTCGCCCCATTCGACACGTGTGCTGTCATGTAGAGCCATGTTCTCTAGCTCCGGCGTGGGAGTGAGGGGCTCTGTGGTGTCCGCGTCCGCTGTTGTCGCTGAAGCGCCCATGACTTTGGCGACGAGGTCAACCCGATGCCACATCAAGGCAACCGTCAACATCAATGAGGACCCTCATCAATACGCATACCGTGAGAGCTGCAGTTTGGCTCATAAAAAATCCACTCAAGTAGTAACGAGGCTCATGTACAGCTGATTTTTTATCTGCCCGGTGTAGAAGAAACAAACGGAAAAGGAGCCAGCCGCTGCTCCCACTGCGTGTCTGCAGACATGTTCGATGAGAACAGACATCTGTTGACAAGCAGCCAACACAGTGCGGTAGGAGATTTTTTGCAGCGCGAAAAGCGTCTGGTGGAAACCCGGCATTAGACCTGACAAAGGAACAGACACTGATCATTTCACCTCCAGTTTGTCATCAACTCTAGTTAAAATATTGTCCAGTCAACCATGGATCAAAAGTGAACAATATTTTAAATTCCTGACACCATTTTCAAAACTTGGATCTGAGTGTCGAGACATTTCTTGTCTCCTAACATCCCATGAACTGATACATTTTAATATTGATACAAGAATTTATTGTTCAAGTTCAGAAGAAGTTGGTTTTCACAGTTTTTTGAGTCCAGTCTGGTTTTTTAGGGAGATGTCCTGCTGTACTGAACAGTCTTTCAATAATCTTTCAATAATCTTTCAATAAGGCCATGGGTGGTGTGTATCTTCTGGCTGAATCTTTGTGGTGGAATCCATTTTGAGTGTGTTAGTGGTGCTGTGGGTGCTCCCAGTTCAGTGACGTTTATACTAGAATATACGTCATTAGTCCAGTTCTTCTTGAAGGCAGGTCTAATGTTACCTGTCCACTTGCAGTGATTCAAATTGATTCAAATTGTTTCAAATTCAAATTCAACTCAAATTGTGTGTGTTTGTGTGTGTGACTGTTTTGTGGTTTCTAAGGACAGTGTTTTGTCAGGACAGTAATGAGCTGTTATCTGATTGTCTGATTATAGCGTATTGCTGTCCTAACAAACCACTGTCCATTAAAACCACAAAACAGTCACACACACAAACACACACAATTTTAGTAGAACATGTTATATTTACATGTAAATGTCTATCTGATATGCATATATACATTTATATGCATATATGTATATACACTGTACAGTACATGAATATGCATTTATGATATGCTTATATACATGTATATATGTATATTTGTGTGTATGTATATGACATAGATATCAATTATATAAATAATGCAGGGATTGTTAAGTATGACTTCAATATTATTAGTCACAGTTTTTTAATTTATAGTTTTCTTTCATTCAGCTAATTTTAATTTCATCTTAGTCCACCTATCATGAGAGGAGTTTTGTAAATACTCTGTCCATTTATCTTTCCTTTATGTGAGATGGATACTTGGGCCAAAAACAAACAATCATGTAATGTTTATTGGTTTACATGTGACAGCAGCTATCATCAAAATGTAGAATTTCCTCTAAATATAAGTATAAATGATCTCTTACAGATGTCATGTGAACACGTCCAGAGTCAGGAGATCGCAGGTAGCCAGAAGCACGATCAACTTCCTTTAAACACGAATACCAAGGTACATTTTAGTTCTTGTGTTCCTAAACAGAATTACTTGCTACGTGTGGTTTCATCAACCTTAATGTTCAATTAGGTGTGTATAGGAGTGTACTATGGTTTTTATGGACAGTTGTTTGTTTGGACAGTCAGACGCTATAAACAATCAGACAATCAATCAGATAACAGCTCATTACTGTCCTGACAAAACATTGTCCTTAAAAACCACAAAACAGTCACACACACAAACACACACAACTTCAGTTGAACATGTTATATTTACATGTATATGTCTATCTGTACATTATATGTATATGCATATATATACATGTATATGTTTATGCATATATACATCTATATGTTTATGCATATGTACATATATGCATATTTTTGTATATATACATATATGCATTTACATGTTTAAATGCATTTGCATATACAGTACATGTATATATGCACTTACATATACATGTATATATGCACTTACATATACATGTATATATGCACTTATATATACATGTAATAGGTATGTAAATATAACATGTTCAACTCAAATTGTGTGTGTTTGTGTGTGTGACTGTTTTGTGGTTTCTAAGGACAGTGTTTTGTCAGGACAGTAATGAGCTGTTATCTGATTGTCTGATTACTGTATAGCGTATTGCTGTCCTGACAAAACACTGTCCTTAAAAACCACAAAACGGTCACACACACAAACACACACAACTTCAGTTGAACATGTTATATTTACATGTATATGTCTATCTGAACATTATATGTATATGCATATATATACATGTATATGTTTATGCATATATACATCTATATGTTTATGCATATGTACATATATGCATATTCTTGTATATATACATATATGCATTTACATGTTTAAATGCATTTGCATATACAGTACATGTATATATGCACTTACATATACATGTATATATGCACTTACATATACATGTATATATGCACTTATATATACATGTAATAGGCATGTAAATATAACATGTTCAACTCAAATTGTGTGTGTTTGTGTGTGTGACTGTTTTGTGGTTTCTAAGGACAGTGTTTTGTCAGGACAGTAATGAGCTGTTATCTGATTGTCTGATTATAGCGTATTGCTGTCCTAACAAACCACTGTCCATTAAAACCACAAAACAGTCACACACACAAACACACACAATTTTAGTAGAACATGTTATATTTACATGTATATGTCTATCTGTACAGTATATGCATATATATACATGTATATGCATATATGTATATACACTGTACAGTACATGAATATGCATTTATGATATGCTTATATACATGTATATATGTATATTTGTGTGTATGTATATGACATAGATATCAATTATATAAATAATGCAGGGATTGTTAAGTATGACTTCAATATTATTAGTCACAGTTTTTAAATTTATAGTTTTCTTTCATTCAGCTAATTTTAATTTCATCTTAGTCCACCTATCATGAGAGGAGTTTTGTAAATACTCTGTCCATCCATCTTTCCTTTATGTGAGATGGATACTTTGGCCAAAAACAAACAATCATGTAATGTTTATTGGTTTACATGTGACAGCAGCTATCATCAAAATGTAGAATTTCCTCTAAATATAAGTATAAATGATCTCTTACAGATGTCATGTGAACACGTCCAGAGTCAGGAGATCGCAGGTAGCCAGAAGCACGATCAACTTCCTTTAAACACGAATACCAAGGTACATTTTAGTTCTTGTGTTCCTAAACAGAATTACTTGCTACGTGTGGTTTCATCAACCTTAATGTTCAATTAGGTGTGTATAGGAGTGTACTATGGTTTTTATGGACAGTTGTTTGTTTGGACAGTCAGACGCTATAAACAATCAGACAATCAATCAGATAACAGCTCATTACTGTCCTGACAAAACACTGTCCTTAAAAACCACAAAACAGTCACACACACAAACACACACAACTTCAGTTGAACATGTTATATTTACATGTATATGTCTATCTGTACATTATATGTATATGCATATATATACATGTATATGTTTATGCATATATACATCTATATGTTTATGCATATGTACATATATGCATATTCTTGTATATATACATATATGCATTTACATGTTTAAATGCATTTGCATATACAGTACATGTATATATGCACTTACATATACATGTATATATGCACTTACACATACATGTAAATAGGCACTTACATATACGTGTAATAGGCATGTAAATATGACATGTTCAACTCAAATTGTGTGTGTTTGTGTGTGTGACTGTTTTGTGGTTTCTAAGGACAGTGTTTTGTCAGGACAGTAATGAGCTGTTATCTGATTGTCTGATTACTGTATAGCGTATTGCTGTCCTGACAAAACACTGTCCTTAAAAACCACAAAACAGTCACACACACACACACACACAACTTCAGTTGAACATGTTATATTTACATGTATATGTCTATCTGTACATTATATGTATATGCATATATATACATGTATATGTTTATGCATATATACATCTATATGTTTATGCATATGTACATATATGCATATTCTTGTATATATACATATATGCATTTACATGTTTAAATGCATTTGCATATACAGTACATGTATATATGCACTTACATATACATGTATATATGCACTTACACATACGTGTAATAGGCATGTAAATATAACATGTTCAACTCAAATTGTGTGTGTTTGTGTGTGTGACTGTTTTGTGGTTTCTAAGGACAGTGTTTTGTCAGGACAGTAATGAGCTGTTATCTGATTGTCTGATTACTGTATAGCGTATTGCTGTCCTGACAAAACACTGTCCTTAAAAACCACAAAACAGTCACACACACAAACACACACAACTTCAGTTGAACATGTTATATTTACATGTATATGTCTATCTGTACATTATATGTATATGCATATATATACATGTATATGTTTATGCATATATACATCTATATGTTTATGCATATGTACATATATGCATATTTTTGTATATATACATATATGCATTTACATGTTTAAATGCATTTGTATATACAGTACATGTATATATGCACTTACATATACATGTATATATGCACTTACATATACATGTATATATGCACTTACATATACATGTAATAGGCATGTAAATATAACATGTTCAACTCAAATTGTGTGTGTTTGTGTGTGTGTGACTGTTTTGTGGTTTCTAAGGACAGTGTTTTGTCAGGACAGTAATGAGCTGTTATCTGATTGTCTGATTACTGTATAGCGTATTGCTGTCCTGACAAAACACTGTCCTTAAAAACCACAAAACGGTCACACACACAAACACACACAACTTCAGTTGAACATGTTATATTTACATGTATATGTCTATCTGTACATTATATGTATATGCATATATATACATGTATATGTTTATGCATATATACATCTATATGTTTATGCATATGTACATATATGCATATTCTTGTATATATACATATATGCATTTACATGTTTAAATGCATTTGCATATACAGTACATGTATATATGCACTTACATATACATGTATATATGCACTTACATATACATGTATATATGCACTTATATATACATGTAATAGGCATGTAAATATAACATGTTCAACTCAAATTGTGTGTGTTTGTGTGTGTGACTGTTTTGTGGTTTCTAAGGACAGTGTTTTGTCAGGACAGTAATGAGCTGTTATCTGATTGTCTGATTATAGCGTATTGCTGTCCTAACAAACCACTGTCCATTAAAACCACAAAACAGTCACACACACAAACACACACAATTTTAGTAGAACATGTTATATTTACATGTATATGTCTATCTGTACAGTATATGCATATATATACATGTATATGCATATATGTATATACACTGTACAGTACATGAATATGCATTTATGATATGCTTATATACATGTATATATGTATATTTGTGTGTATGTATATGACATAGATATCAATTATATAAATAATGCAGGGATTGTTAAGTATGACTTCAATATTATTAGTCACAGTTTTTAAATTTATAGTTTTCTTTCATTCAGCTAATTTTAATTTCATCTTAGTCCACCTATCATGAGAGGAGTTTTGTAAATACTCTGTCCATCCATCTTTCCTTTATGTGAGATGGATACTTTGGCCAAAAACAAACAATCATGTAATGTTTATTGGTTTACATGTGACAGCAGCTATCATCAAAATGTAGAATTTCCTCTAAATATAAGTATAAATGATCTCTTACAGATGTCATGTGAACACGTCCAGAGTCAGGAGATCGCAGGTAGCCAGAAGCACGATCAACTTCCTTTAAACACGAATACCAAGGTACATTTTAGTTCTTGTGTTCCTAAACAGAATTACTTGCTACGTGTGGTTTCATCAACCTTAATGTTCAATTAGGTGTGTATAGGAGTGTACTATGGTTTTTATGGACAGTTGTTTGTTTGGACAGTCAGACGCTATAAACAATCAGACAATCAATCAGATAACAGCTCATTACTGTCCTGACAAAACACTGTCCTTAAAAACCACAAAACAGTCACACATACAAACACACACAACTTCAGTTGAACATGTTATATTTACATGTATATGTCTATCTGTACATTATATGTATATGCATATATATACATGTATATGTTTATGCATATATACATCTATATGTTTATGCATATGTACATATATGCATATTCTTGTATATATACATATATGCATTTACATGTTTAAATGCATTTGCATATACAGTACATGTATATATGCACTTACATATACATGTATATATGCACTTACACATACATGTAAATAGGCACTTACATATACGTGTAATAGGCATGTAAATATAACATGTTCAACTCAAATTGTGTGTGTTTGTGTGTGTGACTGTTTTGTGGTTTCTAAGGACAGTGTTTTGTCAGGACAGTAATGAGCTGTTATCTGATTGTCTGATTACTGTATAGCGTATTGCTGTCCTGACAAAACACTGTCCTTAAAAACCACAAAACAGTCACACACACAAACACACACAACTTCAGTTGAACATGTTATATTTACATGTATATGTCTATCTGTACATTATAGTATATGCATATATATACATGTATATGTTTATGCATATATACATCTATATGTTTATGCATATGTACATATATGCATATTCTTGTATATATACATATATGCATTTACATGTTTAAATGCATTTGCATATACAGTACATGTATATATGCACTTACATATACATGTATATATGCACTTACACATACATGTAAATAGGCACTTACATATACGTGTAATAGGCATGTAAATATAACATGTTCAACTCAAATTGTGTGTGTTTGTGTGTGTGACTGTTTTGTGGTTTCTAAGGACAGTGTTTTGTCAGGACAGTAATGAGCTGTTATCTGATTGTCTGATTACTGTATAGCGTATTGCTGTCCTGACAAAACACTGTCCTTAAAAACCACAAAACAGTCACACACACAAACACACACAACTTCAGTTGAACATGTTATATTTACATGTATATGTCTATCTGTACATTATACGTATATGCATATATATACATGTATATGTTTATGCATATATACATCTATATGTTTATGCATATGTACATATATGCATATTCTTGTATATATACATATATGCATTTACATGTTTAAATGCATTTGCATATACAGTACATGTATATATGCACTTACATATACATGTATATATGCACTTACACATACATGTAAATAGGCACTTACATATACGTGTAATAGGCATGTAAATATAACATGTTCAACTCAAATTGTGTGTGTTTGTGTGTGTGACTGTTTTGTGGTTTCTAAGGACAGTGTTTTGTCAGGACAGTAATGAGCTGTTATCGGATTGTCTGATTACTGTATAGCGTATTGCTGTCCTGACAAAACACTGTCCTTAAAAACCACAAAACAGTCACACACACAAACACACACAATTTTAGTAGAACATGTTATATTTACATGTATATGTCTATCTGATATGCATATATACATTTATATGCATATATGTATATACACTGTACAGTACATGAATATGCATTTATGATATGCTTATATACATGTATATATGTATATTTGTGTGTATGTATATGACATAGATATCAATTATATAAATAATGCAGGGATTGTTAAGTATGACTTCAATATTATTAGTCACAGTTTTTTAATTTATAGTTTTCTTTCATTCAGCTAATTTTAATTTCATCTTAGTCCACCTATCATGAGAGGAGTTTTGTAAATACTCTGTCCATTTATCTTTCCTTTATGTGAGATGGATACTTGGGCCAAAAACAAACAATCATGTAATGTTTATTGGTTTACATGTGACAGCAGCTATCATCAAAATGTAGAATTTCCTCTAAATATAAGTATAAATGATCTCTTACAGATGTCATGTGAACACGTCCAGAGTCAGGAGATCGCAGGTAGCCAGAAGCACGATCAACTTCCTTTAAACACGAATACCAAGGTACATTTTAGTTCTTGTGTTCCTAAACAGAATTACTTGCTACGTGTGGTTTCATCAACCTTAATGTTCAATTAGGTGTGTATAGGAGTGTACTATGGTTTTTATGGACAGTTGTTTGTTTGGACAGTCAGACGCTATAAACAATCAGACAATCAATCAGATAACAGCTCATTACTGTCCTGACAAAACACTGTCCTTAAAAACCACAAAACAGTCACACATACAAACACACACAACTTCAGTTGAACATGTTATATTTACATGTATATGTCTATCTGTACATTATATGTATATGCATATATATACATGTATATGTTTATGCATATATACATCTATATGTTTATGCATATGTACATATATGCATATTCTTGTATATATACATATATGCATTTACATGTTTAAATGCATTTGCATATACAGTACATGTATATATGCACTTACATATACATGTATATATGCACTTACACATACATGTAAATAGGCACTTACATATACGTGTAATAGGCATGTAAATATAACATGTTCAACTCAAATTGTGTGTGTTTGTGTGTGTGACTGTTTTGTGGTTTCTAAGGACAGTGTTTTGTCAGGACAGTAATGAGCTGTTATCTGATTGTCTGATTACTGTATAGCGTATTGCTGTCCTGACAAAACACTGTCCTTAAAAACCACAAAACAGTCACACACACAAACACACACAACTTCAGTTGAACATGTTATATTTACATGTATATGTCTATCTGTACATTATACGTATATGCATATATATACATGTATATGTTTATGCATATATACATCTATATGTTTATGCATATGTACATATATGCATATTCTTGTATATATACATATATGCATTTGCATGTTTAAATGCATTTGCATATACAGTACATGTATATATGCACTTACATATACATGTATATATGCACTTACACATACATGTAAATAGGCACTTACATATACGTGTAATAGGCATGTAAATATAACATGTTCAACTCAAATTGTGTGTGTTTGTGTGTGTGACTGTTTTGTGGTTTCTAAGGACAGTGTTTTGTCAGGACAGTAATGAGCTGTTATCTGATTGTCTGATTACTGTATAGCGTATTGCTGTCCTGACAAAACACTGTCCTTAAAAACCACAAAACAGTCACACACACAAACACACACAACTTCAGTTGAACATGTTATATTTACATGTATATGTCTATCTGTACATTATATGTATATGCATATATATACATGTATATGTTTATGCATATATACATCTATATGTTTATGCATATGTACATATATGCATATTTTTGTATATATACATATATGCATTTACATGTTTAAATGCATTTGCATATACAGTACATGTATATATGCACTTACATATACATGTATATATGCACTTACACATACATGTAAATAGGCACTTACATATACGTGTAATAGGCATGTAAATATAACATGTTCAACTCAAATTGTGTGTGTTTGTGTGTGTGACTGTTTTGTGGTTTCTAAGGACAGTGTTTTGTCAGGACAGTAATGAGCTGTTATCTGATTGTCTGATTACTGTATAGCGTATTGCTGTCCTGACAAAACACTGTCCTTAAAAACCACAAAACGGTCACACACACAAACACACACAACTTCAGTTGAACATGTTATATTTACATGTATATGTCTATCTGAACATTATATGTATATGCATATATATACATGTGTATGTTTATGCATATATACATCTATATGTTTATGCATATGTACATATATGCATATTCTTGTATATATACATATATGCATTTACATGTTTAAATGCATTTGCATATACAGTACATGTATATATGCACTTACATATTCATGTATATATGCACTTACATATACATGTATATAGGCACTTACATATACATGTAAATAGGCACTTACATATACGTGTAATAGGCATGTAAATATAACATGTTCAACTAAAATTGTGTGTGTTTTTGTGTGTGACTGTTTTGTGGTTTCTAAGGACAGTGTTTTGTCAGGACAGTAATGAGCTATTATCTGATTGTCTGATTATAGCGTATTGCTGTCCTAACAAACCACTGTCCATTAAAACCACAAAACAGTCACACACACAAACACACACAATTTTAGTAGAACATGTTATATTTACATGTATATGTCTATCTGTACAGTATATGCATATATATACATGTATATGCATATATGTATATACACTGTACAGTACATGACTATGCATTTATGATATGCTTATATACATGTATATATGTATATTTGTGTGTATGTATATGACATAGATATCAATTATATAAATAATGCAGGGATTGTTAAATATGACTTCAATATTATTTGTCACAGTTTTTAAATTTATAGTTTTCTTTCATTCAGCTAATTTTAATTTCATCTTAGTCCACCTATCATGAGAGGAGTTTTGTAAATACTCTGTCCATCCATCTTTCCTTTATGTGAGATGGATACTTTGGCCAAAAACAATCATGTAATGTTTATTGGTTTACATGTGACAGCAGCTATCATCAAAATGTAGAATTTCCTCTAAATATAAGTATAACTGATCTGTTACAGATGTCATGTGAGCACGTCCAGAGTCAGGAGATCGCAGGTAGCCAGAAGCACGATCAACTTCCTTTAAACACGAATACCAAGGTACATTTTAGTTCTTGTGTTCCTAAACAGAATTACTTGCTACGTGTGGTTTCATCAACCTTAATGTTCAATTAGGTGTGTATAGGAGTGTATTGTGGTTTTTATGGACAGTT
Organism: Garcialebias charrua; assembly: GCA_038048925.1. Classification (NCBI taxonomy): domain Eukaryota; kingdom Metazoa; phylum Chordata; class Actinopteri; order Cyprinodontiformes; family Rivulidae; genus Garcialebias; species Garcialebias charrua. The sequence goes on along the minus strand of JBBPBX010047030.1, from coordinate 4,278 downwards.
GTTTGTTTGGACAGTCATACGCTATAAACAATCAGACAATCAATCAGATAACAGCTCATTACTGTCCTGACAAAACACTGTCCTTAAAAACCACAAAACAGTCACACACACAAACATACACAACTTCAGTTGAACATGTTAGTGCTGGTGAATTTTTGGAAAAAACACAAAAAATACTGAGTTTTTCTGTGTTTTTTCACCACAGTTCGTTAGCTAAACGTGGACACACGTTTCTGATCATTTTTATGCATTCGTAAGCAGTTTTTTTCAACTCCACAGTGTAACTCTTACCTAATTTAATATATTGCACACAAAACATTAAGGTTTACTGAGGGGCTGCATGGGCTCCATGAGCAAGACATCTAATCCATGTGTTTACATCATGGGAAAAACATGTAACAAAATAAAATTTTAATTTTGATTTTTATGAGTTTCCCTCGGACTGTAATCTTATAAATACTTTGTTTAAAGTTCTGATGAATGTTGACTTGCCCATATACTAAATACATGATTTTTTTCTGTGTCCTCCATGTTTTCTAGAGAAAAAGTCAAGCAAGTCTAGGATCCAGAAGAATGGCAAAGAAAAAGTGGTCAAATGGTGAAGTAGCTGATGTAATGCGTAATTTCCGAAATCACATAAGTGAAGGAAAACTGACCAGAAAGAATTAATGCAACCACTGTAAGAAGGTTGAGGGCCCTATGTTGGCTCAAAGAACAGTTCAAAATATGAGACTTTGTGAGAAACCGGGGAATAACTGAAAAGAGATAAAAACAGAAACAAAACTTACAGATTTTTTAATGTATCTAAAAATCTACGTCTGGCCTCTGGACATTTAAAAAACAAAACAAAAACGTAGAAATGTTTAGTCTTTCGTTGCATAGGTACCAGGTACATACCAGTTAAGTACAGGATAACATGTCACTTCATACTATAGCCTGGTACAAAACGTAGAAATGTTTAGTCTTTCGTTGCATAGGTACCAGGTACATACCAGTTAAGTACAGGATAACATGTCACTTCATACTATAGCCTGGTACAAAATATACATACCGGTTATATAACCAGTATGCTACCAGTATCTGGTATGTACCCATCTGTATTATGTATTAATATTGTATAAATCTGTGTAACACTTTTAAATACTTTATTTATTTATTTTATCTAAAAAAGCTAAGTCTGGTCCTCTGGACATTCAAAAAAATAAAACAAAACGAAGCAAAAGTTTCGTCTTTCGTCCGAAAGCCTTCTTCAGTCTGAGTTGCTGTATTCAGCTCAGTCTTATAAATAGCACCCTCCCACAGTGGATCAACCAGTTGGCTGATGACAGCCGAAACCAGTTGCTCACATGATCAAGGAGGACCATCAGCCTAACGATGGATCGTTAGCACCCTGATGGTTGTTTGCTATTCACAGAGGGCTTAGTGATACTAGCAATCATAGAGGGGGACAGTTGAACCCGGAGGCCTCCACCCCCGTTTAACAATGGACGTTTCTTTTCACTTCAGCTCTCAGCTCCTCCTCTGTGGCTCTGACTGTGTCCGAAAGAGCTGCCATCTCTCTGCTCAGAGCCTCCATATTCTCAATCAGTCCACTCTTCTGCTCCTCTTCCTCCCTCAGAGCAGCCAGCCTGGCCTCCTCTTCCTCTGTTAGAAACTGGTGAAGCTTCTTAAACTGCTTCTTAATCTGCCTCTTTGTGAGTCGAGCCTGGACCTTCACATGTTCTGCTGTCTGATCAAACTCAGACTGAACTTTCTTCTTGACCTCCTGCTTCTCCTTCAGTGGTTTCATAGATCTCAGCAGATCCTCTTTGAGTTCCGTTGCAGCTTCATCGATGGGTCTGAACCTGTGGTCGGTGTGTTTCTTCGAGTCTCTGCAGACGATATAAATTAAGGAGGACCACTTTTTTTTATTTAGAGATAAATAATAACACTATTAATAAAATCAATAATGAACAAATAATACTTCAGCTCTCAGCTCCTCCTCTGTGGCTCTGACTGTGTCCGAAAGAGCTGCCATCTCTCTGCTCATAGCCTCCATATTCTCAATCAGTCCACTCTTCTGCTCCTCTTCCTCCCTCAGAGCAGCCAGCCTGGCCTCCTCTTCCTCTGTTAGAAACTGGTGAAGCTTCTTAAACTGCTTCTTAATCTGCGTCTTTGTGAGTCGAGCCTGGACCTTCACATGTTCTGCTGTCTGATCAAACTCAGACTGAACTTTCTTCTTGACCTCCTGCTTCTCCTTCAGTGGTTTCATGGATCTCAGCAGATCCTCTCTGAGTTCCGCTGCAGCTTCATCGATGGGTCTGAACCTGTGGTCGGTGTGTTTCTTCGAGTCTCTGCAGACGATATAAATTAAGGAGGACCACTTTTTTTATTTAGAGATAAATAATAACACTATTAATAAAATCAATAATGAACAAATAACACTTCAGCTCTCAGCTCCTCCTCTGTGGCTCTGACTGTGTCCGAAAGAGCTGCCATCTCTCTGCTTAGAGCCTCCATATTCTCAATCAGTCCACTCTTCTGCTCCTCTTCCTCCCTCAGAGTAGCCAGCCTGGCCTCCTCTTCCTCTGTTAGAAACTGGTGAAGCTTCTTAAACTGCTTCTTAATCTGCCTCTTTGTGAGTCGAGCCTGGACCTTCACATGTTCTGCTGTCTGATCAAACTCAGACTGAACTTTCTTCTTGACCTCCTGCTTCTCCTTCAGTGGTTTCATAGATCTCAGCAGATCCTCTTTGAGTTCCGTTGCAGCTTCATCGATGGGTCTGAACCTGTGGTCGGTGTGTTTCTTCGAGTCTCTGCAGACGATATAAATTAAGGAGGACCACTTTTTTTTAATTAGAGATAAATAATAACACTATTAATAAAATCAATAATGAACAAATAACACTTCAGCTCTCAGCTCCTCCTCTGTGGCTCTGACTGTGTCCGAAAGAGCTGCCATCTCTCTGCTCATAGCCTCCATATTCTCAATCAGTCCACTCTTCTGCTCCTCTTCCTCCCTCAGAGCAGCCAGCCTGGCCTCCTCTTCCTCTGTTAGAAACTGGTGAAGCTTCTTAAACTGCTTCTTAATCTGCGTCTTTGTGAGTCGAGCCTGGACCTTCACATGTTCTGCTGTCTGATCAAACTCAGACTGAACTTTCTTCTTGACCTCCTGCTTCTCCTTCAGTGGTTTCATGGATCTCAGCAGATCCTCTCTGAGTTCCGCTGCAGCTTCATCGATGGGTCTGAACCTGTGGTCGGTGTGTTTCTTCGAGTCTCTGCAGACGATATAAATTAAGGAGGACCACTTTTTTTATTTAGAGATAAATAATAACACTATTAATAAAATCAATAATGAACAAATAACACTTCAGCTCTCAGCTCCTCCTCTGTGGCTCTGACTGTGTCCGAAAGAGCTGCCATCTCTCTGCTTAGAGCCTCCATATTCTCAATCAGTCCACTCTTCTGCTCCTCTTCCTCCCTCAGAGTAGCCAGCCTGGCCTCCTCTTCCTCTGTTAGAAACTGGTGAAGCTTCTTAAACTGCTTCTTAATCTGCCTCTTTGTGAGTCGAGCCTGGACCTTCACATGTTCTGCTGTCTGATCAAACTCAGACTGAACTTTCTTCTTGACCTCCTGCTTCTCCTTCAGTGGTTTCATAGATCTCAGCAGATCCTCTTTGAGTTCCGTTGCAGCTTCATCGATGGGTCTGAACCTGTGGTCGGTGTGTTTCTTCGAGTCTCTGTAGACGATATAAATTAAGGAGGACCACTTTTTTTTATTTAGAGATAAATAATAACACTATTAATAAAATCAATAATGAACAAATAATACTTCAGCTCTCAGCTCCTCCTCTGTGGCTCTGACTGTGTCCGAAAGAGCTGCCATCTCTCTGCTCATAGCCTCCATATTCTCAATCAGTCCACTCTTCTGCTCCTCTTCCTCCCTCAGAGCAGCCAGCCTGGCCTCCTCTTCCTCTGTTAGAAACTGGTGAAGCTTCTTAAACTGCTTCTTAATCTGCGTCTTTGTGAGTCGAGCCTGGACCTTCACATGTTCTGCTGTCTGATCAAACTCAGACTGAACTTTCTTCTTGACCTCCTGCTTCTCCTTCAGTGGTTTCATGGATCTCAGCAGATCCTCTCTGAGTTCCGCTGCAGCTTCATCGATGGGTCTGAACCTGTGGTCGGTGTGTTTCTTCGAGTCTCTGCAGACGATATAAATTAAGGAGGACCACTTTTTTTTATTTAGAGATAAATAATAACACTATTAATAAAATCAATAATGAACAAATAACACTTCAGCT